>JAHBMJ010002422.1:48160-85189 GCA_018398765.1 Chromera velia | reverse complement strand
GTCCGTCTGTGTCTGTGTGCGTGTGTGTGTCTGTGGGGGGCGGCTCTCTGTCTTCCCACCCACCCTTTGTATGCTTGTTCTCGCTGGTCGGTCGGTTGGTGGGTTGATCGTTCGTCCTTGCTCCCTTTTGTGTTTCTCTGCTCTCTTCCATCCAGTCATGCAGGGATGGTTGTGCAAAAGAAGGGGAGGAGAGTTTCTAATGGAAAAAGGAAGGAAGGAAGGAAGGAGGCATCCAGGGGAGGAGCACTCGGACAGTATAGATGCCAGGAGAATGAATTCGCTCCCGTGTTTGCTGACATGCATGCCGCCATACAGACGTACATCTGTATTCCTCATTTGGCTGCATGATTCTGTTCTTCTCTTCTTTCTTTCAGGAGCGTTGATAGAGGTCGGTCAGAAATCTGCCATTCAGGCCGCTGTGGGGGGTCAGCAGAAGCAGACGGAGACCCTCTTGCAGAAGCACAAGAAACAGCGGACCGCCAGATGGACCTGCTGGACCAGATTCTGCTCCATCCTCAGGTTAGTTGATCGAATGGAAGTCTGCCCCCCCCCCCCCCCCCCNCCCCATTCCCTGTCTTTTTTGCTTTTTTTGCTATCCACACCAACCATTTGCGTGCTCCTCTCCTTTTCCATTTGTCGCATTTCAATGCCCTTGGACAGTCTTGAAGCCTTTCTGTCTGAATATGCACCCGCGAAAAAAGTGCATGCATTGTGTTGTCTGTCGCTTGACGTCCCTTCTCCCCTTCTCCCGTCTCCTCTTGCCCTCCTCCTTCCTGTAGGTACATTTTCTGCAACAACCTTTGGGTCAATAGTCTTTTCTGTTGGCCCTGCGCCTTGTGCTGCTGCCCTTATGTGACCTGCTGCTGCCCCTGCATTGAGGACTGCTTCCCTGACGACATCCCCTTCTGTCCGGGGCCGCCCTGGAAGACAGCGAGCGCCCCCGTCTGTTGCAAGGGCATCTGCTACCCTGAGCTTCAGGTGTGAAGCAGAAAGGGGTGGACAGAGTGGAAGAGGAAAAGGGGAAGGATGGGAGGACAGTGGGTTAGAGAAAAAACCTTTATGCATTTTTTTGGGCCGGGGTCTTTTTTCTTTTCCCGAATGTAATTTGTTTCTTGATAGTGAATGTGGGTGACTGCGTATGCGCATGCATATAGGACGGGACTATTTTTGGCACGTATATACACCCTCTCAATGTGTTTGGGAGGGATGCGCTGATTGGCGTTGGTTCTCTTTTTGGATTGAAGACAGCTGAATGAGTGCACCGGTCGTATGTGTTGCACCGTCGAGTCGATTGGATTTGGTCTCCATCCCTTTCTACCTGCTCATCTGCCTGCCTGCGTGCGTGCGTGCGCGCGCGCGTGCGTACTCTCATGGATGGATGCGCTGCTCCGACTCCGACACGAAGGAGACGGGAAGTCGAGGGGAAGGTTTGTCTGCCAGAGGAAGAAAGAGAGGGAAAGTGGGAGAAAAAAAGAGACTTGTAGTCGGTCTGTTTGTCTCTCTTTCTCTCGGTCTGACTTTCCGTTTGTCTGTATTTCTGCCAGGTGTGTGAGTGACACCGAATTCCTTCCAGAGAGATGTGAAGAGGGAACATGGGAGAGAGATGCTTGCAGATGAATGCAAGAAAGAAAGACAGGGGCTGCAGGACGCACCCTCGCCTCAATCCCTCCTCGTGTTTGTAAATTCGGTCGTTGGTTTTCTTTTTGCGAACTGATGACAAATAATCGGCATTCTCACTTTGACTCGGTGAGGGCCTTTTTTCTTCGCCCTTTCCCTTCTTTCTGTCTGTACGGAAGGTGTTTCCGGCAAGTGGGTATTTCTCTTTTTGATGCCTTCTTTTGAGGGCGTCTCTCTACTTGTTCGTTTCGTTTTCGTGGATGTGCTTCTACCTCCTGAGATTCTTGCCGTTGTGTGTACTTGTAGAGGGAGACTCAGAAAAGAAAGAGGTTGATGGAATTGTTCGTCGGTGTTGCCTCTGCTTGTTTCATTTCAAGTGAGACAACGCACGACTTCCTTTTTTTCCACCTGCGTTTCTTTCTTGCTTCATACGATGCTTACGTTTCTTTCTTCTTTCCTTCCTTGGTGTCTTTCGTCTCTGCTCGTCAAAGAGGGCTTGGATAGAGAGCGATGCAGACAGACCGGCTGTCTGCTTCCCCTCACCTCATGGTGGTGCTGTGGAATCGTTTCTTCCCTTAGTTCTTTTTCTTTTTCTCTCTACAAGCTGGGGCTGGAGGAAATATATTCACACGAATGAATTCTGAATTGAGATCTTCACTGTTGATTGGGAGGATCGAGGCCTCCCTCCTGCATGGATCCCGGGCGAGGGTGTGTGTAATTTGAGCTGCGGCTGCTGGGTTGTCCGTATGAATATGGAGGGATGTCTTGGACTCGGGTGGCGCTGCAGCTCTTGGTGGACAAATGTATGAATAGTATAGACACCACATTCGGGGAACGGCAAGGTATGAAAAGGGTGTGAAAGTGGGCAGCGGGCTTTACGGGAAGGGAAGGGGTGGGCTTTCTTCGATTCTTTTGTAGTCACAAAATGTTCAGGAGGCCAAAATTGATTTGGGCACCGTCAGTCAGTCAGTCAGCTCTATTCGCGCAAATTGAGTTAGAGTTGGATGGTGCTTGTGTCCTCTCCTCCTGCCTTCGTTCCTTCCAGAGCTTTCTTCCGTACGCAAGAAAGCATAGGGGGGAGGGCGGAAGCAAAGATGGAAAAGTCAATATCGATCTGTGTTCAACGATCGAGGATTTCTCCTCAACATTATTTAAGTCAGATGGATGCAAACATTGCAAAGTCCCTCCGCCTGTGAAAGAGACATTTCCTTGTTTGGCTGTGCGGACAAAAAGGGAAAAACACTTCCAACCACACACACACGCAGAGAGATGGAGAGAGAGAGAGAGAGAGAGAGAGAGAGAGAGAGATTCTTAGGGACTTCTGCTCGTCCTTCGATGCTGTTCTTGCAAAGATGGGGATTCTCTCTTTTTTTCTGTTTCAGGCTACCGCTGTGATGCTCTTGACAAGCAAGCTCTGGGACTGTTGAGGCGCACCGGCGTTTTCTGATAAGTGTCTGCCTTCTTTCCGTCCTTCACGTCACCGAATCACTGACTGAGACAAAGTTGGCAAACATATTTTACTTCCTGCTTCTTTAACACTAACAATTACTACTACTAGCTGAGTAGTGACTAGTCACGTATGGAAAAAAGTCTCACACTAGAAACTTGGGAAACTAGTTAGAAAATGGGTACACTATACATTTAATGACATTAAATCGAGTTTTAAGTTTTAATTACTAAACGAAGTGTTGACAATCTGATTCAATTTTTTTTTAGCAAGCAAATAATACAATGCTTGCAATTTACAACTAATTTACAATGCGTAGTCTAGTGATAAGTAATTTAGTGTCAGTGGTACCCTAAAGCACTGTCGCCGTTTTGTCTTATAGAGGTCGCCCCCGCAAACGACAGGAAACAAAGGCTAACATGTTGTATTATTCTTACCATCATTAATACTTGATAATAATTTTTAACAAAAAACTTGAATGCAGAATTATAAATTTTAGCTATACTTTAAGCACAATGCACATACTAAACTTTTTGTATTTTTTTTATTTCTTTCGTAATTAAATCGTAATGTAGAGATGAAAAACATTTTTTTTTTTCAATTTTTTTGTCATTTTACAATAATAAAAGTTATAAAACATTTACTAAAATATGTATACACAACAGTGTGTTTTTTGTTTTGCAAATTTGTGTATAAGTACTGTGATTATAGAGTGTTATAGAGCCGACAGTTACATAATTTTTAAAGTAAAACTAGCAGTAAAACTTGAAGCACGCAGCGATAAAATCAAGTATATTTGAATCTTTTAGATACAGCTGTACACTGACGCAGTAACTGAGTAACGCTAAAAGTTAAGCCTACTAAAACGTACCTAATTTATCAATTTATAACTCCAAGTTCCTTCTTTTCTGTTGTTATCATACGAAAGACGCCTTAGCTCTTTCTACCCCGGCCCAAGGAATCGGAGGAACTTCCAGTACCATTTCTCTTGGGAGTCCGCTGGAGAGAAGAAAAAAGCCTCCGTCTTCACGATGAATCTGAAGGGAGAGAAAGCGGAGGAGTTCAAAAATTTATGGGAATACATACGCCAATGCGGAAAAAACACTGTATTGTTCTGAATGAATCATTGAAAGGGAGCGGAAAGCAGTCTGTAAAAAATATACCAAGAGAGATGAAGCTCAGAAGGAAGGAAGCAAAGAGACTCTTGTCGCCTCTCTGCGTGCCTTCCTTTCTGTCGTCCTCTGAGTGTCCGAATGACTGCCTGCCTGCCTGCCTGCCTGCCTGACTGACTGACTTCAATGCCACACCAATCAAGGTCATAACCATCCAGGTGCAAACGTTCCCGAGCATGAACAGGGAAGAGTATCTGCACGACAGAAGGAAAGAATCAAGCAAGCTTATTGTATCTGCTTTGTGGTTTGGCTTTGTGTCTCCAAGGGGGGAATGCAGAATGTGGGAGAAAGGAGCCGACAAAGATAGTGAGAGAAGGAGGGCGATAATGCAAGTCCACAAAGGCAGAAAGGACAGAAGGGCGAAAGGGAGAGTGGGAGTGAGGAAGCGCGGAAAGATGGAAACAAAGCACACACACACACACACACACACACACATTCACGTCTGCCTGTCTTCTGACCTATAAAACGCGCTCCTCATCACTCTCGTCCTTCCAGTATCTTCTTCCACTGCCACCGTTGTGGTTGTAGTTGTGTTGTCTGTTGTGTCCTGCAACACTCGACTCCACACATCCCCTCCCTCTTCTGGTTCAGGTTCCGGCTCCTCGATCCAGACTTGCATCTTCCCCCCCCCTCCCCACTCCGCCTCCCTCCACCCCCTTTCTTTTTCCCTTTCGGTTTCATTCTTCAAAAGAAAATCTGACATTCTCCTCGGACCCTTTTGAAGTCTCCAATCGCCTCCAGAGGACCACCGAAAGAGTTTGAGAGACTTTATGAGAAAATCAGAAAAGTCGAGGTCCGCCTCCGTCCTTGAAGATGCTCCTTCAGTGTCCGGCACAGAGAGACTCATTCGGCGTCTGGCTGCAGCGACGGTGCCGCACAAAGTACAGACCTGCAGAAGAGACGGGAAAACGAAGGTCGCAGGAACACATCACTTGCCAAGTTTCCTCAGAAACATAACGTTTTTGTTGTTAGCCTCAAGTAAAGCGCTCTACACCTCGCCAAGAACGTCTCACTCAGCCGTGAGAGACGCTCTCTTTTTGATCTCAAACTTGAAAAACTGACTCACTTCTTCTCTGTCTTCTCTGCATCAACCCTCCCGAGAAAAACAAAGAGGAGGCACGGTCTCAAAAGTAGACCAAGAAGTGCGAGAATTTGTGCCTCATCATATCCAATGAAGCAAACATATCCAATCAGACGAACAGTTGCATAAACTACTGACTGACGTCTGAATCTGCCACCGTCTCAAACGCGGGGTTCCAGTCCGATCCGCAGTCGTAGAAGGCGTTTGTGGCACTGGCCGCGATGTCCTCGCATGCAGGTTCTCCCGAGCAGACGGCGAAGTAGTATTTGCACCTCCCGATGGCTTTGCACTCGATGCCCTCGCACAGGGTCGCGCAGCTGCAATTTCGGTCACATATGCATGCATATTGCTTCATGTAATTCAAAGAGAGAAGCATAGGACAGCATGTTTCGGCTTGGAGCAGGCGGGACCAGCAGGGAGGGCAGAAGAAGGCAACGAGAGTGAGGGCACCTAGGCAGACAGACAGGGTGGACGCTAGGATGTATTAGAGAGAGAAAGAGCAAGAAAGAAAGGCGGCAGAGAGACAGATGGCAAAGAGCCTGACAACAGGGAAGCAGCCTTACAGAGAGACAGAAGCCCATGCAGTCTGACTAACAGTCCCAAGCCGACGAGAAAGGTCATGAAGGTGACGATGGCAAGGAAGTGAAGAATGTGGAGAATCCGGTGCCACCAAGGGAAGACCTTCATGCACCACCCCATGATGTAGAACCATCGGCCTGCATACGCACACAAATTGGTACGTAGATGCACAAGAGCGAACGTGCATGGGCACAAAGATACATATAGGTGCATACATATGTACAGAAAGAGCATTGGAAAGAGGGAGAGAGAGAGGGAAAGAAAAGAAGCAATTGCAGTGCGACCCAGCAAAACAATGACGAAAGCGAACGAGCTCGAAGAAATGTGGCACAACATGACGCGTGTGTCCGCTCTCGCGCCTCCTCCATTTCTGATCTGAAATTCACCCTCTTCCTCTTCCGATGCGAATCATCTCATGCTCACGCCGCCGCTGTTTTTAGAGATATTGGACAAGCGGTTGTACACGGCCAGCAGGGGGGCTGCTAGTCTTGATTTACACACAGGGCACAAGATGAAGCGAGAGATTATGCGGCACTTCACACACACTCCCCTTCTTTTCCGTTCCCTTTTGGGACTTACTCTTTTGTTGGAACTGTTCATGGGTGTAGTTGGAGAAGCGCCAAATAATTCTGCAGACATTGAGTATAGAAGCCAAGAGGAGAGTGGCCGGCCACACATCAAGAGATGCATGTGTGCTGCTTTCTTTCTGCATTGCCTCTTTTTCACCATCATTGTCTGCTTTGCTAGGAAGAAGGAGAGAGAGCAAAAGAGAGACGGAGGGGAGGGACAAATAGAGAAACGGACAGAAAGAAACGCAGTCAGACAATTAAGACACAGAGAGACACAGGAAGAGCTGACACGTAGAGGGAAGCCGTCAATCCCGCCTGCAGGACGTGCAGCATCGCGACTCCAAAGGAGACCCAGGAGATCATGCGGAAGGATCGTCCTGCGCATCTGCAGAGGGAAAGAAATGTTCACGCCCTCCCTTTCTTTCTTTTGTCGGAAAGCTGGCAGCACAGGACCAGGGGGAAACTGGCGAAAAACTCTCGAAGATGTGGGCATAGTGAAGGACGACAGCACGCAGACAGAGAGAGACGCAAAGTGAATGTCATGATTCCAAAGGACAAGACTTCTGTTCGTCGTTTTTGACTGCCCAACTTTTGGCTTGTTTTACTGGCTCACCTCCCCATGGGTTGGCTGCCACACTGACTGATTGACTTAGTTAGTGAAAGACACTCATTGACTGACTTGTGATCCTGAAAGATTCCACAGCTATCTGGAGACGAGCATCCTCTGTAAGTCCCCAGGAAGTACAGCGTGATAGAGATGAACACCCAAATGATGTTGAACACCATCAGGCTGCAGTAATCGAAAAGTAAATACTTCAATACCCTCAGTCTGTGTTGGCTTTCCATGAAAGCAGATGGAGATGCCGTGGAAATGAAAGCTTATTCAAAAGGACAGGAATGACCAGCAGGCTGACTGACAGTTTGTAGTAGTACGAGAGCTTCCAAGCATGGCGTGCGTGGTTCCAGTTCAGGAAGAACGCCTGCAACCTGCATACGGTAGAGAAGAGAAGCTCGACAGGGGGGGTACAAAGCTTTCTATTGATGGATTGGCTTGCTTGTTGGCTCTCTGTCTGCTCTCGACGGACCTGCTTGCACAGCATCCCTCGCTTCCCTTGTTCTTGGACGGTGGCATTGGCTTGACCCGATGAGGCTCTCTCACCCGTCTACGCCGGGACAAGTGAAAGAGAAAAGGTGAAAGGACAAAGTTGAAGCTCTGTCGAAAGGCAGAAACACGTCTTCAGAGGGCTGGGGTGGTGAATGTAAACGAAAAAGAAGGGCAATGAGCTAGGCTGTTGCGTGAATGCATGCAGACTCAGAACAATGGAATGGTGAATTGGTTGATCGAGGTTTCGACGAGCTTTGTCAATCACCTGCGCTGCCAGACTTGTAGATTCCGTCACTTTCGATGCTACATTGAATGTGTAGCGGCCATACTATGACGCAGTGGAGTTCACATTGAACTTCACATATATATGTACGCATATCCATGTACAGTTTGTATGCATGTATTTTTGCAACACTTGCATGCATGATTGAGTGTTGCAAGCGCGCGCAACACTTCAGTGTTGAACAGCATTTTGTGACTTTTTCGGCCGTTTCGTCGTGCGCGCACGAGCGCATTCTCTCGGATTTCCTGCATGCATGGATCATGCACTGCATGCATGTGATCATGCAAGGCATGCTTTATACTTCATGCAGCCATCTCTTTTGCATGCAGGTCTATGAAGACGTATCTGTACAAGTGCGGTGACTGCAAGGCCCAGACGCTATCATTGTAACAAAAGCAGAGTCGGCCTTGATCCTGTGTAGCCTGGTCTGGTCGCTTTGAGAGCATTTCCCTCACTGAGACGAAGACCTGCATGTAAATAGACGCACATATATAGAAATTCACCTTCTCGTCAACGGTTGAGAGAATCTGAGCGATCTGTGCTCCCAAGAAAACGTGAAGGCGGGGGAGAAGCGATGCTGGAGCTGAGCGAGAAGGTGGAGCTTCTCTGCCTGATCGGCTTCCTGGCAGACAATCAAAACGAGGTGCGCATTTGTATTGCATGCGTGTGTACGTGCTTTGAAATGCATGTGTATGCCATCAAGAAGACTCATGGACGCCAAGCAATCCTGTCATATGGAGGAGAGGCTGCAGTAAGGCAGATTATTAGGAAGTCAAGGAAGAAAGAGAGGGGGGACTGATAGAGGGAAGGATGGGTGTATACACCCTGTGAATGAAACCGTCATGCAGAAAGACCCACATTCAGAAATGTGCGTACAGAGAAAAACAGCCAAGTTGAGAGAGCGAGCTGGGGAAAGAAGGTAGTGAGGGAGGTTAAAAGGCATGAAAGCTAGCTGACAGGTGTTGTGCATAGGAAGAGACCGGGCGTCTGCTCTATACAGATATATATATATGTTCACACGCAGTGAATGATACTCTGGCTGAATGATGAACCGCTGAAGTTCTTGCTCGTCTTAAATTCGCTGCTTTGGTTGTGTCATCGTGTCCAAATTGGTTCTGATATATTCTCTTCTCCATTTCTTGGCACACATTCTCCTCCTGTCTTCTCTTAAGCAGGCATGAATGGAATTGATGACCCAAATCAGCCATGAAAGCAGTCCAGTGGCGATGGGATGAAAGAGTTTAGATTCATCCTAACTGACCCTATGAATGTGAATTGGAATGCACATATTCGGTTGCACGCTTGCAGTTGGAGAACCTGAGAAAGCACCTCTCTCTGAACAGAAATGAGGTGTTCGACCCTCGGGTCCTCTTTGAATTCCTCGACAGGGGCAGGAAGGGATACATCGACGGTGGGTGGGTTAGTGGGGGGCTACCGGAACAATTGCAATTAATGAGCTGTGTGGGAGCGTGTGAGCAATAACGCGAGCGGGAACCTGTACATGAAAAGAGTTGGGGTCTCGCTGATTTGAAAGCTTCTCCGGTTTGGGTCTTTTTGCACCAGCTTGCTTGCGGCTTTGCTTCTCCTTCCAGAGAGTCGAGTACCAAAGTTGATTTGAATTAAATGAAGTGGCATTTCGGGACGAAATCTCCAGTCCGGACCCATGAACGTCAAATGTTTGATCGATCCACTGCATGTTGGCTTGGTTTGGATGGGTGCAGCGTCGGATCTTCTGGTGTTTCTCCGCAAAGGGAACCCCATGACTTCCTTCGAGGAGGCCTCGCTTGTGCTCTCGGCATGGGACAGAGACGGAGACGGCGTGATGAGAGAAGACGAGTCAGTGAGTGAATGGGTGGGTGAGTGAGTGAGGGCTGGCGTGTGCAGAGGACCGCAAGGCAGCAGATGCGTAGGACTCAGGAAGAGTGGCAGGATATACGTCTATCTTTGATTGAATAGAAGGAAATCAAATAGTATAGTCTGGGACCGGCCGAAGCTCTCCGTTATGGTGTCGGACTCGTGTATGCGTGCGCCCTTGGTGTTTGTCAGTCGTCAATGAATGAAATGTGACTCATTCATTCATGCTTCTTTCTCCACCCCTCTATCCGTCTGTGTGCAGGTTCGCGTCTCATGTGCTTCCCAGGGTGCGTAGGTATCTTCTCTTTTTTTCTCATCTCTTCTCAGTGACTTTCTTTTCTATTCTCCGCCGGTATGTATTTGGGCCGTGATTCGCGGAATTTTTGGCCGATTTATCTTGCGTTTAGGTCATTCTGGTTTCACGCCAGATTCCATGCATCGACCTGGCGAACGTGCCAGTCACTAGGTCTGGTCGTTGATCTTCAAGATAGTCGGGTAGAGATCAATCAGCCTTGGACAGGCGTGCAAGGAAGTCAGGAAAAAGCATAAGGTGGTCAGGGGACAGTCCGTGGACTTACTGTCTTTCAGTCTTTACGAACAGCGACTTTGACTGTTCAGGCTCTTTTGCTTGTTCGCTCGCTCTCCGTTTGTGTGTGTGTGTGTGTGTGTGTGTGTGTGTGTGTTTCTGCACGAGCTCGATCATCAACATGCTCTTTCTCGTCATCAATACTCATCCAGGAGGCCAAATTTCGAAGAGAGTGGAAAAGGCTGATCAGCTGTGAGCCTGCTTGGCGACTTCATCACAGAGGGGCCCCTCTGGAGGGCACCAAACAGGTCGTTCTCTCCATTCTGCAGACATCGCTCGGTCAGTGCGTGCGTCAGCTCGAACGTGTGGGGGTATGACTGGTTATGTTTGAGAAGAGAGAGAGGGAGAGAACGAGAAGGTTTTTTTTTTCCTTCTTTGCAGGTGTGTTCCATTTCCCTGTATTTAAAAACATGTTGATCCGTTCCTTCTTTTGTTTTTTCTTCTTCTGTGTGCAGCTGCTGAGAAAGAGTTTGAGAGGCGGAAGGTGGAACTGAAACTCTCTCAGCTGGACCTCCCGAGCGCCTTCAGGTTCCTTGACGCACGCCACGAAGGCTGCCTTACTCCAGGTAAGCTCTAGCCACAATGACAATCTGATTCTGGAGAGCAGCTGCGTGACTTCGTGTTTGCTTGAGCGCGGCACTTATTGAAAGGAAGCAACAAGTCTCAGAAAGAATCCAAAAGAAAGAGGTGAGAACCCTCGTTGGTCCGTAGCTCAAATCAATCCTTCCTTTTTCTTGAGGGTGCAGAGAGGTAGGGTGATCCAATATGTTGGCCGTATCATGTGACAAGCATAGATGTAATTTGCATCATGCAGTGGTACAGAAAGGAATTTTAGTTCAATTTCCTGGTCTCCTCTGTCTGTGCAGAAGGTCTCGCGTTGGCGATGGGTCTCCTTGCCGAGGTGGAGGTTTCGGAAATCTCTGGTGCCGTCCGACGACTGTCCGGGACCGTGCCGGGGAAGGCCGAGATGACCCCGACCCGAGTGACGCCAAGAGACTTCGAGTGGGCCATGACGCAGAGGGGACACACAGGGAAAGTCACGAGGGGATCACCTGCACTCGGGTTGGTCAGCTTACCCCTTTGTTTGGGTTGTGAGCTGCAGCATGCGTTGTGACAGATGGACAGACTGATTGACTCATTGAATGACTCAAGCAAGAATTTCTTATGGAAACAAATGCTCTCCAGATCAGAACAGAATGTGAAATGCAGAATAGAATGAAAGAATATGCGCTGTTGTACCTTGACAGACGGTATTGAATTCGTTGAGTCCCTGCCTGCAGAGAAGGAATGAGCTGTATGAAGCAGCGAGCCTCCAACCGTGCGGGATGTGCCTCTGGAGTCAGTCAGTTTGTTTCTCGATCGATCAGTCAATCCAACTGAGAGGGAGAAGGCGGGACACTCAGGCATGTCTTTGGGATTTAGCCATGCGATGTTTACTCAGTGCCTCTTGCTGTCTGTTCAATCACGACATAAGTCAAAATCTTTTCAAGCTTTGCGTACGCGTTCCATTGATTCCGTCAAGAGTCCCTCTGTTGAAGGTCTGCGGCGGCATCGATTTGGTTGCTCTTTTCTTTGCGGTCGAATTTCTCTTCTGTCCCATTTCTTTCGACTCTCATCCCCCTTTTCCCCTTTGGTTGTATCTGACCTCTTCAGAAGTGCGCCTCGATCCACCACATGGACCTCTTCCATCCCCAGAGCGACCAGACTGACACAGAACTCGCAAACAACAGCCCTCAGGTGGCTTTTGCCGCACTCCGACAAGCAGAAGAAGGCGTTCCCTTCCAAGCAAGGAACAAAGCCTCGTGGCTGCAGGTGGCCATGAAGAAGAGGGGACCGACCACAGGGGCCAGCGGGTCACAGGCAGCTTTGCGTCCCCGTCCTTCCTCTGCATTCCTCTCTCCGAGTCGGGACAAACTGGAGAAACTGCACATGAGGGGGGGGATGACAACTCCAGGTACGGGAACATTCTCTCCTGACAGGTGGCCCTTCCCTCCCGAGTATCTTCCGCTCTATTGAAACAGTTAGTGCAGCCTGAGCAGCAAAATGTTGTAGAACCTGCTAATTAATTGAGTTTATATCTGCAAACATCTGCAAAAAATAAAAAACACACATAAGTAACGTACATCTAAAAGCCTGATATGTTTGTTGCTTTCTTTAAAAAAAGAAGTTTTTGCAAATGATAGATTTATCAATATAATATTTAATAAAATGTTACTTGAAATCATATTGTTATCATTTCCAGTTAGATTTCCAGATTTGTAGTCCGACCCATTTTTCTTAAGTTAAGGAATCAATTTTTGAAATATACTTGTTTAACTTGAAAAATGGTTTAGAATTTATTTTAGAATTCATATCTCATCTCTAAATTTTTGAGGAATTTATCCAGTATGGTTGGTGTCCACTGAAATTCTTAGGAATTCCATGTAAGCCGACCTCCGGCAGTGGACCGCGGGCAAAACCCAGAACATCAACACTATACTATGTTTCTATGCTATGCTAACCCACTACTAGGTGGAGTATGATGTCTCAATAGTAAATTGTAGAGTAAATTAGTAATTCAAAATTATAACCCATAATAAAATTTCTAAGTTCAGCTAAGTTGAATCCTAGGTTGAATCTCAGTTGACACAGTTGAGAAGTGATGATGATGCGGGATCTAGTGTGGGATAGAGATTTTAAAACGGGTATAGGCAGGCATGTCAGACAGTGAGACTTCCCAGTCTACCATGCATTTGGTGCACAATCAGTGCCGGCCCGGGCTACGCAAGGACCCTTTGGTCTATCACCTATAGGCTATAGTCTATCACTATTTGGAAGAGAAGCTTTGTTTCATTTGTTCTCATTCACTCACTCACCATGCATTATCACGCATCTCAAAATTGGTTACTTCCTCTTTTTGCAACACCGCCTTCACTCCAACCACCGAGGAGGAAGAAGTCTTCTCTGAAGCTCTTCTTCCAGGACAGCGATGCCATAGAGAAACCCGGCCCCAAACTCCTCCTTAAATACATGCATGCGACATGCACCCCCTTCCCATCTGATCAGTCGATGTAGAAAGGGTCGATTGATTTCCTGCGTGCAAGGCACACGTCATCTGGAGAACAAGGCCAGGGCCGGTCGCCCATGTGAAGCTGATCATGCATGCAGCTTGACAACAAAAGAAGAGACAGAGAGAAGGGAGAGAGAGAGAGAGGGAGAGAGAGAGAGAGAATATCGTCATTCTATTCTCTTTTCTTCTTTTCTTGTGGCGCGCTCTCAGTTGAAGAGTACCAGAGCTCCAGGCCTTAAGCGTACTCTGCGGCCCTTCTCTGCCCAGTGCAGGCTTTCGCTTGTGCACTTCCACATTCTTTCCATCTCGACGGGTTCGTTTCTCTTCATTTCCTTTCGTTTAGGGTCCTTCACTCTAGGGTTCGCATTCAGCCATCGCCTCTTTCTTTTTCTGGGGTTCCCCCCCCCCCTTTTTTTCTGGGGTTCCCTTTATCGTTCCGAATCAGCAGAAAACCCTCTCTTCTGGTTGGATTTCTTCTTGTGACCGCCCGCCCAGATGGAAAGAATGCGTGTGCGTGTATGTGTGTGTGTGTGTGTGTGTGTATGTGTGTGTGTGTCTGTATGTGTGTGTGAGTGTTGTGTGTGGATGCGAGTGCGTGCGTGTGTGTGAAAGCTCACAGGTATAAGGACCTGCAAGGAAATGCCTCCTTGTGAGAAAAACAGGGAAAAGATAACACTGTCAGGCTATTCGAAAAGAACCAGAAGGGATTTCGACACACGTCGTTGCCATCATATTGGCCACAGGCTGGGAGAGAGAGACAGACAGAGAGAAAGAGAGAGAGAGCGCTCGGTCCGTGAATCGAAGCGCCCCTCTCCATGCACCAGAGAGGGGCGGTCGATCGAGAGGTCACCTCACTTCACTTCCAGTAGGTCTCCCCGTACCTGCATGCAGACCGAGTGAAGGGAAGGGGAGGGAGCGAGAAAAAAGGAAAGGAATTCAGAGAAACTTGTATGAAGCACGAGGGGTTCGATTGCAAGGGTGTGTGTGTGTGTGAGAGAGAGAGGGAAAGAAAGAAAGAAAGGAAAGAAGGAAGAAAGGAAGAAAGAAAGAAAGGAAGAAAGAAAGAAAGAAAGAAAGAAAGGAAGGAAGGAAGAAAGAAACAAAGAAAGAAAGAAAGAAAGACTGACGAGGTGAAGATCTCCTGCCCTGGTTCGATCCTCTTGGTGGCCTTCAGGAACACCCGCGTGTCCGCCTGCAGGAATGAATGTCGGAAGGAAGGAACGAAGGAAGGAAGGAAGGAAGGAAAGTGGACAGAGCGATGAAGGCATATATGTAGACGCTCTCTCTTAGTGCCTTGCCTTTCTCAGGGACAGACGAGAAATGGGGTAGAGAGGATTTTCGTAGAGGTGGCAGGCAAGAAAGTAGGGTCATCTGTTTCGTTGTTTCTGCGCCAGCTCCATCTAAAAATCCCAAGAGAGATGACGTTACAGCAAATTTCTCTTCCTCCCCCCTTTCCACCCCTTCCCATGCAGCAGCCTCAACGGAATAAAGGAAAGGAGACGAAGCCTCGAGGAAGATGAAGGTATGCGTACGTGCGTGAGAACTACCTCCATGACCGACCCCTCTCCTCTTCTCTCCTTTCCCGTGCCGCAGTCCGCCTAACATTATACCAATAGCCAATCCAACCATCAAGTAGCGTACCCAAAAAAGAATTGATTGATGGGTCGAGACACATGCAGCAACCAAAAGAACGTACGCATTCCATGCAGTTCTCATGCTATCACGGAGCCCGACTCCTCTCTTTCCCCCTACAGCCACATTCATTGGGCATGCAGACAGACAGACAAAAAATCGAGTCCTTGTCGAAGTGCCAGTAGGGCATCGCGCTGAATGCATTTACTTTCATACAGAAGAAAAGAGACTGACCAAGTCCTTGTCGAAGTGCCAGTAGAGCATCGCGTTGACCCCACGGGGGGGCTTCCCGTTCACAGAGATGTGGCCGTCGTTCGCGAAATGCGCGCCCCCAAGACCAGGGACAACGTGTTTCTGCAGGCAGATAAGATCAGGTCCATGTTGAGGGCCACAATTTGACACCGACAGAGCGATAACCTAAGCACACACAGGGAGGCGCATTTCTTTTTTCCAAAGTGGCATGATCGAATCCCTTGCGAGTGCACTCACTAGGAGAAATTATCCATCCTGCACGTGGGCTTTGATGCATTCTGAAGAGAGCGAGCACAGCCGGCTTATACGAAACCATCCTCCTTCTTTACAAGGAAGCCATGCGGCCTTTTCCTTTTGACTGCCGAAGCACATGAGATAGTGCGTGTTCTTGAGGAGGGCGATGAATATGCATTTATTTTCATGCAGAATTTTTTTTTAAATGAAAATAAATGCATTGACTGACGAAGCCCATAAGGCAGAGAGTGTTCTTGAGGAGCGCGACGATGTGGGAGTGGAGGCCCGACTTCTTCTGCCTCATGGCGGCATCTCGGTCACCTCGAGGGCCCACAAACTCGGTCACGAAATCCCCCTCCTCAAACTCCCTGCAGGAGCAGGCAAAGGAAGAGACACGCACATGCATTCGAAGAGAGAGAGAGAGAGAGAGAGAGAGAGAGAGAGAAACAAAAAGAGGATACACAGCAGAAAAAAAAGACGCCCATGGAATCACACATAGGAGGAAACAGAAAGTAATGTGCTGTAGATTAGAAAGAAACAGAACAGAAGGAAGGAACACCAGAGTCAAAAAAAAAAAATACAGCGAAACAACTAGACCACATGAGAGAACGAGAGGCAACGGTGCGAAAAGAAAAAGACTGCCTGCTCTATTTGAATTTCCAAATCAGGCAACTCCCCTCCTTACTTACCTACCCCCCTTTCTCAACGAGACCTTCCTCCCTCCCTCCCTCCCTCCCAGGCTCCCACTCATTGACTGACCGTGTGGCAAAGAGACCAAGGCCGACGTCGGGACCGAGAGTGGAGCTGCAAAGCTATGCCGTCAACGGAGGAAGAAAAAGGAGGAAGGAAGGAAAAGAAGGAAGGAATGAAGGGAGAATACACCGGAAGAAGAAAGATAAGGAGAAAAGCTTTGAGAAGCGCAAAACGCAGCAAGTAGACCTACCAGGACTGCAGTGAAGAGAACTCAAATGAACGGGAAGAGGACGAGAGAGAAGCCGAGGTGTCCGTCACACTTTCTGATACGCTTTCAAGAGCTCTTTCAAAATTCCACTCTCTTGTCGACCACGCAAACATTATACAGCAACCAAGAAAAAGCGAGAGAGTTGGACAGAGAGAGAAAGACAGAGACTGACTTGCTAACTTTCACTCCGTCACCAACCACCGCGACTGCCTTGCCACCGATGATCACGGGTTTGCACCATCTTGTGTGGAGATACTCGATTGTCTTTGCAACTGGGGTGGTGAATTGACTCTCGGCTCTCACACGAAGGACTGCATGCAGAAAGAAGCAGGGAGGGAGGGAGGGAAGAAGGGGGACCCCCCGACACTAGCTATGAGATAGATCAATTGAGGAAGGAAGGAATTAATGCATGGATGGAGGAATAATGAGGCATTGAGTATCTTGCCCTGCAGGGGAATGAGGATTCGTTTTTCTTGGCCGGCCTCTGTATGTCTTTCTTTCTTTCTGCATGCATGCGGATCGAGGGAGCGTGTCTTGCAAGAATCGAAGCCTTCCTTCGTTCCTTCCTTCCATCTGGAATCTTTTCTTTTGCTTTCTTCCATTTTCTTTTCCTTTCTTCGATCTGGATCTTTTTTTTTCCTTTCTTCTTTCATCTGGGATCGGACCATCCATCATCCTTTTCTGTTTGCCTACTGAAAGGCAGACTCACCAACTCATTCAATCACTGACTGGCTCTCTGCCTACTCCCCTGAATGACAGGAAATTAAGAGAACAGTACAGTGCACCACCAACCCGTGTACACACTCACTCAATCGCTGTCTTGTCGACCAGACTCACATTTGTCTGCCCTCTCATCCCGCGAAGTCTTCTTGTCGCTGTAGCACTCAGGGAGTCGGTGGGGATTCAGACCGCCGCTGCAGGCATGCAGGAGGAGGGAGGGAAGGAAGGAAGGAAGGAAGGCATCGACCCCGGATCGATAGAAAAGAAAGAAGCTGACGCGAGAAGAGGAATAATGCACCAATATCGGTCTATCTGTCTGTCTCAATTTCTGCGGGTCTGGGGATGTGTGCAGAAGGTCTGCATGTGAATCCCTCCGTCCGCATCCATCCATCCATCCATCCATCTATCCAGCCGACCCCGCCAGATGCATCAATCGTTCTCTCTCGCCATCAGTTGAGTCATTGACTCATCGATCGATCGATCAGTCGATCATGCAGAAAGCAAAGCAAATCTCGATCCTCACTCATCCATCCTGTGAAGCAAGCTGTCGAATCGCAGATTCTTCCAAGGAGTCTTTTCTTTTCTTTGGCTTCTGTCCATTCACAAAAGCAAGTACTTAGACAAGCAGACTGACTGACTGACATCAGCATCTTTCTCTTCTCCACCGTGGACGCAAACAGAGAGCTCTTCTCTGCCTCTGCGCCTTTAGTCGTCTTTGGGGTCTCCACACCCTCCTTTTGGATCATCGCGACTTCGCCCTCCCCTGCCCCCGATTCGACGGGCGGAAATGAAGCACTTGCAGAGGAGGAAGCGGAAGAGGGGGAGCAAGAAGAAGGGGAAGAAGAAGAGAAAGACGAGAAAAGGAAAGCGTCATTCTTTCGGCACGTTTCACAGGGAGTTGCGAAGGTGCAGTTTTTGAACCCCTCCGATTCCTTCTCCTCTTCTTTCTCCTGCTTCTTCGATGCCTTCCTTTGTTTCGGGTTCGGGAGTGCAAGGGCAACAGTCAGCTTTCTCTTTCGGTCGGCAGCCTGAGGGGGAACGTTTGGAGCGGCTGTCCTCAAGGTCAACCCCCCTTTGCCTTTCCCTTCAGATTCGGAGTCGGACTCATCAGGGGAACTCTCAGTCTGAGTCTTTCCCCTTCTGTTGACAGCAGAGGGGCCTTTGTTGGTCTCTCTCCCCTCCATCTTTCCTCCCCTCCCCCCTGCTGACTGCATGGGCTTTCGGGGCTGCTGCTGAGAAGTCAACTGCAGTCCCCCCACCCCTTCAAGAAACTTTGCACGCAGTTCCTCTTTCATCGTTTTGTAGTCTGTGCGGCCTTGTGCTTTCATCCTCTCAGACTCCTTTCGGCATTTGATGGCCCTCTCCAGCGCCTCTTTGAAGCCGAGAGTTCTCGTGGGAAAGACAACGGCATAGTTCTTACTACCCTTCGAAAAAACGGCATACCAGGCCTGGAGCTGCGTATTCCATGTAACTCCTGTCACGCCGCTCTTTCGAGCTCCCCCTTCCTCCTCTTCTTCCTCCTCCTCCTCTTCCTCTTCTTCCTCCTCCTCTTCCTCTTCCTCTTCTTCCTCTTCTTCTTCCTCCTCTTCATCTTCTTCCTCCTCTTCACTCTCCCCGCCCTCCAGAAGTTCCGAATCGATCGGAAATCTCTTGCGGATTTCTCTGCGAAACTTCTGAACGTCCGTCCATCCCTCCTCTCTCATCTTTTCCATCTCTGCCCGACACTCCTTCGCCTTCTGCAGAGCCACTTTGTCACCTAATGTCAAGCCAGGGAAATGACGGTACACGTTCTTATAATGAATCGTTACCCCTGCTCTCCACTCCCTTTTTTTCCCCCCTATCCAAACGACACCAGTCATACCACTCTCACGGGGGCCTTCCTCTTCTTCCTCCTCCTCTTCCTCTTCTTCTTCTTCCTCTTCCTCCTCTTCCTCATCACTAACCCCTCCCTTTTTTTGACCTAAAACGGCGGGGAATTGTCGACGGATCTCTTTTCGGAACGTCTCATGATCTGTCCATCCCTCCTCCCTCATCTTTTCCATCTCTGCCCGACATTCCTTCGCCTTCTCCAAGGCCTTTTCGTCTCCGTAGGAAAACGAAGGGAACTGCAAATACACATTCCGACCATCCAACGTCACGCTTGCTCGCCACGCGTTCTGACCATATCCCATCCACGTGACGCCCTTCACGCCACTCTTGCGGGAACCCACCTCTCCCTCTTCCTCTTCCTCCTCTTCCTCTTCTCCTTCCCTTTCCTCGACTGCTCGCTCTGCGCGCTTTCGCACTTGCGGCGCGTCACTGCCCATACTACTCTTTTCTCCTTCGACCATCAATTTTCTGAAATTGTGTGCCGCCTCGAGGGCACCTGCGTCCCCAAAGACGGAGACGGGAAACCTCTCCAACGTGACGCGACCGTCCAGACGGCCCTTTGCCACCCAAGAGGAAAGCCGGGGGTCCCAACTCACCCCCTCCACAACCTCGCTTGTCCCCTTCCTACCTCCCGCTGACGGCGCTGCAGTCCCCCTTTTGCCAGAGGAACCACGGGCAGATGCAGCAGCAGCAGCAGAGGCTGCAGAAGGAGAAGGGTCCCCCCCCCCGGTTTGGTCAAGCTCTGCTCCTTCTTCCATTCCCTCTCCCTCAGATTCCCCCCCCCCCTGCTGCAGAGGTTTGGGTCTCTTCTTCTGAAGAGGGAACTTCGTCTTTCGGAGGTGTTGGACCATGGCTTTGTGATCTTTCCATCCCTTTCTTTTCAGCCTCTCCATCTCTTTTCGGCATGCTTTTGCCTGCTTAAGAGCATTTTTCTGCCCGTAGTGGGCGACGCGAAACGCGATGTTGGCGCTGCCTAGGGGCAAGGACACATGGGCCTGGTAAGCTTCTTTCTGGGGGTGCCAGCCTACCCCCTTGAGCTCCCCTGTTTCTTCTCCTTCCTTCTTTTCTTTTTTGTTGTTTCGTTTCGGTCTGCACCCGACAGGAACGAGGGCATCCTCCCCTTTGCCCATCTGATTCCCCCCCCCCTTGCCTTTTTTCTGTTGGGCCCCCATCACGTGCACCTCCCTGTAACGGATGGCTGCCTGGAGGGCCAATTCTTCCCCATATGCAGACACAGGGAACTTATCAAGCGAGATTCGACCGTCAACGAACACCTTTGCCACCCACTGGCAATTCTTGGGATCCCAACTCACCCCTTCCACCCCACTCTGACGCCTCTTCGGCTTGCCGCCTGTGTGTGTGGCGGGTGCGGCCCTTCTGACGGCCTCCTCAAGCCCTTCACCAGGGGGGGCGGCAGCAGGAGACGCGGGTGTGGTGGGGGTATCGGAAGGGGCGTCTGTTTGCTGTTGTTGTCTCTCTTCCGTTTTATTCCCCGCACACAGTGGGGGCTTGCGGGGATATTTGGGGCGGAGCTTTTGTAGTATGGGATCGGCCTCGCGCACCCCCTCTTCCCTCATCGTGTCCATATCCAACCGACATGCCTTTGCCAACTGAAAGGCCTCATCGTGTCCGTACAAGGAGGTATCAAAGTACATGCTGACCTCAAGTAGGGGACCTGAGAGGTCTCCGTTGAGAACGACAAAGCTCTCCCACAATTTCTGCCGCTTGTGATAGACGACACCCGGAAGGCGATAATTCTCATTCTTGACCTTTTTCTCTTCAACTGGTCTCCTTGCAACGACCCCGGTTTCTGTCTGCACTCCTACTCTCTCCTGCTGCGGAAGCGGGACGCTCACGCTGCCGAGTGTCTCTGCACTCGCTGCGGGTCTGATCAGAGGGGGGGGCTGTGCGACAAGGGAAGTCTGTTGCATTCCACACTCCTTTTCCATCCCCGAAAGGGAATCTCTGTCCCCCCCCCCCTCCCCCACGTGTTCCACCCCCAGGGAATCACTCTGATCCAAACCCACCCCCTCCACCCCGCCCGTGTGCCTGTCGTCTCCAGCAGCCACGCCTCCCGCCTCCCTGTTTCTCTGCATGGCGGGAAAGAAAAATGACGAAGCTGCAGCTGCCGTCTCGGCAGTCGCAGCAGCAGGTGGCTCAGCTCCCCCCCCTCCACGAGATCCCCCCCCCTCCCCATCCTCCTCTGTCTGCTGAGTGCTTTTTGTCTGCGGAGTTTCCTCTCCGACAGGCTCCATGGAAATGTCGGTACAAGAAGGGGTGAATAAAGTCTTTATCTGCGGATTTACCACCAAAACAGGCTGCATGGAAATGTCGGCAGAAGAAGGGGTGAGGGAAGTCCTTGTCTGCGGAGTTTCCTCCACGACAGGCTCCATGGAAACATTGATAGAGGAGGTGGGCGAAATCTCCACCATCCCCGGAGGCTCTGGAGGGAAAGCGGCAGGGGGGATGGGTGGGGGGAAAAAGTGCCCAGGGAGGCCCTGGCCAAAAAGGAGATGATTCTCCTGCTGTTGTTGTGGTGGTTGTGATTGGATGAGTCCGGGCATAGAGGCGCTAGTCAGTGCGGAGGGGTGCGGTTCTCTGAAGTTAAAACTCGACTTCTCGCCCCAAGCCGTGCACAGGGAGCGCTGGGTGTCCTTGTCAGTCAGACCTGACACCGGCCCCCTGAGTGGAGCCCCAGGGTGACCCTGACTCTGCGATGCCGCGTTTTGGGAAGAGAAAAAAGACCGCAGCTGCTCGGGTGTGGGGATCGAAGAAAAGCGAAGAGTGTTTTGGTATTGGGAAGTGGACTGGTTATAGGCTTGCTGGGGAGGAAAGGAGCCGGGAGACGGAAGGACAGAGGAGCCCTGGCCAGGTATGGGGGCGTGGGAAGGAAAGGAGTCTTCGTTCTGGTACGTGGAAGGGTACTGCTGATGATACCATTGCTGGGCGTTCGGTGAAGAAAAATGACCTGAGCCCTGGCCAGCCTGGGGAAGCGAGCCGTCAATGCCCCAGTTGTACTGGGGGTAATAGTACCAATGTTGACCTCCATACATGATGTGATGAGCAGGGAAGACTTCTGCATGCAGACAGGAGAAAGAAGGGGATACCGTTGTCTGAGAGGAGGTTTCATGAGAGAGAAAGAGAAGGGTGTGTGTAAGCTGGCCGATACAAACAAGAGACGGACGAAAAAGAAGGCGAGGAACCAGGTGCGCAGTTGGAAAAGGTGAGGAAGGCCTCAATCAATCCTTATTTTTATTTTCCTGTGCATTTTCTTTCATTTCTACGGGAATATATGGGTGCGAGGGGTCAGCACAGGAACCCAAAATCCTTCCCACACACGGCTGAACAGAAGAGCTGATTACTCACCCTCCTCTCAGCCCGTCGAGTCGAAAAAGCTTCACTCTATGGTCACGTCCTTGCACTGAGTCCCACGAGGACCCGGTCCATTGACGGCAAACACGAGTCAAGAAGACTCTGCAGTAGGAGACACCACGAGTACCCGGCCGCAAGGTGTGTCAGCAGACAGAGCACGGACGTTCGCAAACGACACCTAGCTGTTGCGCAACAAAAATTTTGACGGGCACTATAGATGCATTCCCCACTGAAAAATGGAACGACAGGGTTCTTCAAGCAAAGACGCCCTTTTGCAGAAGAACAAAAAATTGATTCGCTGCACATCAGACTCTCCCGAGAGGGTCAAATTGAGCAGAACGGCTCCCACGACCTTTTTTCGCTGTATCCTGCACGATGCATGCCCAAATTCTATCAGCCGTCTCTTGCCGCGGCCCGCGAAAATCTTCGACGCTTTCTATAGCTGTGACACGCGGGACTTTCCGCGCCCGCGTGCATGCACATGCATGCGAATGGAGCCGATGGATCTTTCCGGGGCCGCGTGGTTGACTTAACGCGGAGCCGGTTGGGGACGACGATGCAGGCACTACATGGCCCAGCCGCGAGAATCCAATTGACTGGCTGACTGACCTTTGTCTTCCAACACGCAAATATTCATGATCAACCTTCACACTGTTCACAGTGACTTGCAAACCTCCCTGCCAGCTCACATGTACATACACATACCCGCGTCGTAAATGTTTTAATTGTCTACTCTGAGTTTTTGCTCATACAGTTTCAGTGACATACACCTCTCTTGTAGGGCCTGTGCCTGACACTCTTCAGGCTAAGAGTCGTTTTTCGGGAGAACGCTGCAAGTAGCTGCAAGCAGTGATTGTATATTGATATTACTGCATCGATGGAAGGTACGAACAGGAAATGGGAAAGGACCAAGGAAACCCAGCAACACTTTAGTGAGGAGAAATGAACGTCTTACACGGGGGTGCTAATGCTCTTAGCGCACCCGTTACTTTGGTACCGAATGAAAGAGCACCAGGATAGGCGCAGCGTGCCATCAGCTACCAAATTGACTCGGATAGGGGAGGGAGGGGAGGTGACTGGGGGGGTACAGGTGAGAGAAGAAGAGCATGAGCTCCATGGTGAAGAAGAGGGAGTGAGTGCTTCAGAGGTGTCCTTCCGGAGCTTTTGTTACTTTTGCACCGTACCACCAGCAACTGCCTTTTCATTTCAAAATCTGAGGGATAAGGGCGAGGGATTTAAGACTTACGTATTGTGTGGCCTTTGTTAGGTACTAGGTAGCCGTGCTTGTTGGTCTTGTCACACCCTTTATTTTTGTCAAAGATTGATAGAGAGGTGTCGAGCGAAGATTGGGGATATCTTTGGGTGTATGGTGTCTTTTGGGCATTTCAATGAACACATCCGAGTGGGTTCTCAAGCTCTTGCACTACAGGAGATGGAAGACGGCCATGTCCATGCTGGCTGGATTTGGCGGAAATGTGTATACCATGTTGGTATTCTACTGGACCCCTCTGGGCCGCGGGACGCTGCTAGAGACATACGCGTGTATCGCTCTCATAGCTGCGGCCCACATAGGTTCAATATACCATAAAAAATTTAAAGTGCGTTTCAAAAGTTATACTTTAGAGTCCGCAGACTCAAACCGGACTTTAAACTCTATTTCACTTTTAAACTTTACAGATCACACCTAGTTTTTTCAAAAATCTAAACTCATGCTAGGCATTGCTGGCTATTGCTAGCTCATCTTTAAGCTGCTATTAGCTGTTGTACCAATTTATTTATTACAAAAAAAAAATATATTGTTTCGGTTTTCAAACCCAGACTTCAATCAGTTCTCTTCCGTTTCCACTCTCCATACCAGAACTTTATTGCCTTTCCTATCACCTCTAAAAAAAAAGAACACAAAAGATAAAGTATCCTCCCGCCCGTGGGCCCCCTTTCAAAGTATTAAGAACCAACTAATTACGCGGAAATGAAGGAGACCCTTCCATGTGCTTAGGAGGAAGGGGGAGGCCTCGCAAGTGCAAATGGATTGCTGAGCGGGGCAGGGCCTTGGGGCGGAGGACCGGCGGCCTGGCCGGGGCCTCCTTCGACCGCCTGCACATGCAGAGCATCGAGGAAACACATGCACTTCCAAATTGAGCGCTGCCATACCTCCCATACCTCCTTCCTGTTTTTCCTCGTTTTCCGTGCATGATGGCATAAATGCATGCTACAGAGACACGAGTAGAAGCGGACGACCAACATAGAGATGAACTGCCGTGCACCCATCCCCCCCCTCTCTCTCATGTCGAAGAAAAGATTCGCAGTCTGGGGACCCAAGCGAATGCAAGAAGAGACAAATTAACACCAAGAACAACCAACCTGTCCAAGGATAGGTACAATGATCGAGACGGCAAGACACCATTATTGTCTTTTTCAACAGACCTGCACGTTGCTCGCTGGGGGTGCTTCAGTTTGTCCACCTGGCATGCCCTCTGTCTGCTGGAAGTGCTGAACTTGGGGTTGCTGCAGAATCACGCAGAAGCAGAAGAGGAGGGCTACAGCGAGCGCTGCAGGTTGATGTGAGCATCATATATCTGAATCTGACGTGCAACTGTCCAGCAAACCGCGCATCGCTCCATCAGAACCGCGCATCGCTCCATCAATCACGCACATGCAGTCGTATCAGAAGACTGTGGGTGAACAAACGCTCTGAACGGAAACGGAAAACACACAGGCAGGCCCATATCTACACCGATAGAAAGGGATAGAGAGATCCTATGGAGGTCTCCTTTATTGATTCCATTTCAACCTGGAGAGGGACCGGCACCTTCCCATTGAGTAATACTGTTCCCATCACGCCCAACCTCCTTTCCGAGGCACTCACCTCTGCCTGTTGCTGATGGAGCCCCGGGCCATCCCCTGTGCGCACACCGTCGTCGTATCCCTGGGGTGCGTAGACGGGGTGGATCACGGAGGCCAGGGGCTTGCCTGCATGGATGGATGCAGGGAAGAGAACTTAGAAGCAAAACTCAATCAGTCAGAAGTTGTGCAGTTAACTCTCTGTTCTTAAATTCACATCGCTCGGGGGACTGCTGAGGCACCTAGCTAGGGGGGTTTGTCGTAGGCCGAGAGGCAGGACGCAGAGTTTAAACGGGGTCAGGGGCCTCTGGTGGTTTCTGGAAACATGATGTCATTTTTCTTTGCATGCAGGTCTGAAAAAAGTGAACCAACAGAATGTCGGCTGTTTCCGTTTGAATCGATCAGAAAATTTGCATGAATGCGTACACACACACACACACACAGAGAGAGAGAGAGAGAGAGAGAGAGAACACGTTCATCCGCACCCTCACACAGAAATGGGCTGACCGGTTGTGGAGAGAGGACGCTGGTAGTACGTGCGGGGGCCAGAGGGGCGTCCGTTTGAGTCACTCGGGGGCGGTGGGGGAGGGGAGAGTGGAGGGCCGAGGGGGGGGGGGCCTCTGTTGTCTGCTGGAAGGGGCTGCCTGTAGTAGTTGACGGGGGAGTCCGTTTGGGAAAATTGGGGACGGGGTCGGCTCTCTCCGGGCAAATATCCCTACACAGACAGAAGGACGCGCAGAAAGCAGGCACAAACGTTGAGTGTCTTTTCAGACAGGCAGGCAGGCAGGCAGACGGACACCGAAGAGAAGCGGTCGAGTGTGCAGGGCCGTGAGGAAAGATTCTCAAGGGACTCGAGGAAGAAAAGGGGAACGATCGCAACTGTCTTTCTTTCCGGTCTCTTTCTTTTTCATGGAGGGCGTATTCGATCGAAGCGGAAAGAAGGGGACACCCTTCTCTTCCCCGCTGCGTCGACCGAGTTTCCCATGCAGTCTGAGAGTCCCTCGTTCATTCCAAGAGAAATGTCACTTTCTTCCACAAACACTCAAAAGAACCGATGCTCATCTACTGACGAGACTAGAATACAACATAATCTTTCTTTCTTCCCTTCTCTTTGCTTCTCAGACAGGCAGACGGATTGAATCCTTCCCTCTCACCTACCGATGCCGAGGTTTGCAACGCCATCCGCACCCTCTCCTCCTCCTCTGGGTCCTCTCCGCCCTCCAACTTCCATTGCTGCATTCATTCCAATCACTTGAATCGTGGAATTCGATGGAAACATTCATCGAGTGTATGCAGATGGAAGCGTGAGTGCCTGCACTTGTATGCACAGCTGCCTGCTCAAACTTTCTATCGAACGTGGTAGAAAGGAGGGAAGGGGCGTCATCCCCATCTTTCATGAACAATCTCGAATGCCCCCCTCGCAGAATCTTGAGGGGTCCCTCAAGGCTGAGTGCCGTCCTGTCTCTTCATCCTTGACGGTCTCAGTGGCACATGTGCAACAAAAGCCTTTCTCTGCAGACAAATAAAGTCCTGAGGAACAGACCTGTGAGTGGTTGTCGAAGTAGTATCTGTTGGGCACCCCCACTTCTCGAGTTGGAAGGAACATCCACGCTGCACTCGAACGACAGTTGGAAGGAAAGCGCAAGCGTGAAAGTCATTTACTCTTTCTCCATGACATTCATGGCTGTGTAGTGGGGGAGATGCAGGAGGCGAGCGAGCTCGAGAAGCCCGTCAAGGAGTTTCAGCCGACTCGAAAATCTCACGGAGGAGACGGGAACTGCGATGACCACAGCAGCGTCACAGTGAAGGAGACAGGACGAGGAAAAGTGGGAATGCGAGCTGGTGGGATGGTAGAGTTGCCTCGTCAGGAAGTGGCCTGAGGGAGGAAGACGAGGACAAAGTAGACGGGTAGACGGGATGGAGACGGAGACGTCCTGAGAGACGGATATATACAAAAGGGCCGAAAGCGCGAGACCGCTTGGATCGAGAGAAAGGGGGCGGGAAAAATTTTGAGAAAAGTCAAGAAGCACTGGTAGAGAGATGAGTGCACAGGCTGCAAGGAGACAGCTGTGAAGGATGCTTTCGCGGCCGCTGATACGAAGGGAGTTGAAAGAAGGGGAAAGACCTACCAAGAAAACTCTTCAATGACTGAAAGACGTTTCTCGCCAATCCTCCGATTCCCCCTTGTGCTTGACCTCTCGCAGCACCCGCCTGCAGAGCGCCGTCGCTGTGTGATCTCGGTCTTCCCTGTTGTGCATAGCCCTCACCTGTCCATGGTTGGTTGTACTCTGCTTCTGTTGCATTGGCTTCAGGGTCAATGTTCGCCTCTGCACTCAGCACAGAAAAAGAATCAATTGAGCATGAACTGAGAGGAGACAGCAGGCCTCCGCTTTCAGACAGAGAGAAGCTTAAGGCACTCACCTTCTGGAGAAGCAGTTGCTTCCCGAGAGGTCCACATGAAAACTTGAGGATTATGCGGAGGGATCCAAAAATCGGCCTCGGAGTTTGTACTTTCTAGCAAAATGTCGGAACACCACACACAGTTTGGACCACGCTGCCAGCAGAGAAAAACGGACAAGAAGCCGGCTGCCGTAATCCAACAAACTCATTTGCGATACAGATTCAGTAGAATCTGCGGGTAGATCCACTATAGCTCCGACTATCTCCGACTCCTAGCTCCAAGTCTCCGACGATCGAAGCATGCATGCATGCATGCAATGCATGTGCACGATTGATGCACGATTGTGCATGCGCGTTAGCTCGGTCGGCCTGAATTAATTAAGCAAATTTGAGTGACTGACCTTCGTGCAACTGCATGCGAGAATCGAATCTTTTGACGGTGAAAGCTGGTTCTCGTTTCAATCCTGCCGTTGGTATCTATATACCACTTTGCCTATCATTGTCAGCACTTGTGATTGCTGAGCAACTTCAGTCCGAGGGGCTGAAGTATCGCTGAGCAAAAACGTCAGCACCCTTCTGGCAAAATCCAAGAAATTCCTTTCACCTCCTCTCCCGTCTCCACATGCATCATTGAATCGAACCCAGAGCAAAAAAGGGGATTTTCACAAGAACTCCGCGGAAGAATTCGCACCTTCCTGACTTGACCTTCACATCACAAAGCTTACGGACCGTGTTGGGCTGTCACCCAGCATGCCCGAGTGTGCAGGTACGGAAGCATGCACGTGATCCCCCCTCAGGGCCTCTGCGTGGCCATTCTATGTATCTTTCGACTGTCGTATCTAGATCTCATGAAGGAGCTGTGAGGCTTCTACCCATTTGTCCTTCATTCCTTCTGTTTCTCAACCGTTCATATGTTTGTGCAGGCAGCGACGGCCCCGTCTGCCCTCCGGAAGACGTCCTCTGGTTGCTCTTCAAGTATGCAACACCGACGGTCACTCCAGAGGTGGGCTTCACTCAGACAGACGGTCTACCGCCCTCCTCACTGTATCTCACATCAATAGGAGCGTGCCCGCTTCCACGGTTTCTACAGCTTCACGAATTGACGAGAGGAGGAGAGCGTGTCAGAGTACACTCGCAATTGAAAAAAAAATACCCGGGCTGGGTCGAAAAACTATCCGCTGCCTGTATTCACAATGATTTATGTATAAACTTTGCAGCTGGTGGCAGAGCTTTCAAGGACCCGGGAATACTTTGGAATGGCCTGGCTGATTCTCTTCTGCGTGAAGAAGGTGGGTCTGCACGCGTTCTTTTTTGTTAGTTTGTTTCTTTGGCGGCAGTTGTTCTTGAAGAAAGAAAAACTGTGTTCTGTCGGAAAAAACGTTGTCTTCTTCTGAACGAGCTAGCCGGCAAGTCTGTCCAGCAATGCGAATTCCTCATGCAGCCTGTTGAGGAGTCATGCAACCATTCTTCTCTTTTCCGATCTGGTCAGCACCTCTCATTTCTGAATCCTTGGACGATTCCTTCGGCCGATCTTCTCATCCAAATGATGCCTGCAGAAGAAAATCAACGTCTCTCTACTGAGTCTGGACCTCTCACGTGAGTACCTGACTGAGTGAGTGGGTCTCTCTGACTAGCACTCTGTCTATATGCTCGTGTCTTTATGGGAGGGACCGAGACTCGGGAAGAAGGGAGAGAGAGGGGGGGGGAGAAACGGCAATACATGCGCTTCCCATACACATGCCTTTGCCCTCCTTACTGTGGGAAATCTACACGATTAGAGACGCGTCAGAGAAGGATGAACGAACAGATTGACAATCCTTTGCTGTCAAATCTACCCTGTTCCTCCAAATGGTTGCCTCTCTATGCTGTTGTTGCGGAAAGAATTCCCAAGCACGCATTCATGAATAAATGGATGGAGGGGGGCATACACCGCCATTGCATTTCATTGCATTACAGGGTCTCTGCAGTTGAGTCCTCGATTTCTGTTCCTGTTGCTCTCCTTCCTGGCTGAATCGACGAAGAGGTTGAGTCTCGGTAAGCCTGGAGGAGTCGCTTTTTTCTCTCAGTCGATCTGGCTGTATGTGCGTCGGCCTTTTTCTCTAAGTGTCTGCCTTTCTTCCGATGGCGTTACGCCCTTTTCATCCCGGTCCTGTTCTGTTCTCCCAGAGCTTTCTTTCTATCCAATTGCCCAGTCTTGTCTTGCTATGATGTCTTCAACTCCGTTTGTTTCAACACATCCACGAGATGTGCAATGCAGGTCCCTCCGCCGTCACAGGACCTGCGCTCCCCCTCTTCCTCAGCTTCCTCGAACAATCGAAGAAGGGGACTCGACTGACGAGCCTACATTTCGCTGGTGAGTCCCTTTCTCTCTGCCATGTAGTCAGTCGGATGAACCGAACTCGATGAAACAAAAAAAACGATCGAGGTTCATTCTGACATGATGTGATCCAGGTCAGAGCTAGGGGGTTTTCTCGTGAGCCGGGGGTTTTGATCTCCATGGTTTGTGGTTTGTGCGGTTGCATGCAACAAAATTTGGAAACTCGACCTGAATGAAGAAATGTTTTCCAATTCAAAGCAACGGGTGCACGCCACTTGTAAGATCACATAGCATTCACCCCTCTTGCTGCGCTACAGCAGACTGCGGTTTCCGTTTTTTGGGACAATTGAAAGACAAGTCGAAGCAGACAGACAATTGCCGCGTCAGGGGGGATGAACGGATTCCCCTCATGCCTTTTTGCACTCTTCTCTCCCCATACGTGCAGGAGGAAGCATCGGCCCCGAAGAGGCAGACAAGGTTCTTCTCTCCCTGCCCCCCTCTCTTCAGAGCCTGGCTGTCGACGGTCAGACAGGGCGGAGGGAAGGAAGAAAGAGAGGATGAGATTTGCCATCTCTTTTTTCTCCTTAATTCACTGCCAGAGAAGTCAATAAGCACTCCCTCTGTGCCCCTCGATAGTTCTCCTATGTGACCATGTCTCCTGATCCTGCAGCAGAAAGAGAATGAAGTCCTAGATGATCACATCTCCTTACACACACACACACACACACACACACACACAGAGAGAGAGAGAGAGAGAGAGAGATGTATACATACAGAAGTCACCTCTTCGTTGTGATCTGATCAGATGAAGTTCTTTCCCTCCGTCCCTCCCATGATTTCCCCTTCTTTACATATTCTCATCATCGGTCAACCCTCCCTTCTTCCTGCGGTTTCGCTTCCTTCGGATTTTGTAGATAGCTGCCCTGATGAGGAAATGTTCATGAGAATAAAATCGAATTGAAAGAAGACAAACAGGTAATTTTTGACCTCATAAAATACCATACATGCGCAGGAGCACACTGTCATCGCCCCTGATCGATATGCATTTGTTTCTTTCGACTGCAGACAACTCTGGAGGAGAGAAAGTGATTAGAGCCCTCGCGAAGGCCGTGGAAGAAGGCTGCGTCTCCTCTCTTACGTCTCTCCGTTTTTGTTTGCGCTCCGTCTCCAGAACGTCGCGTTTCGACCCACTCTTCTCTTCTCTCTGCATAACAGAGCCCTCTACTCTGCGTCTATCGTCGCTCTCTCTTCGCTGTGTGTGGGGGAACATGACATCGACCTGGAATCCTCTCCAGCCGGCAGATGCATGGATGCATAGACTGTGCCTCGCCCTGTACGCACCCAGTTTGCAGTCTCTGAAGGAATTGCGTCTAGAGGGCCCCGGCATTCTACAGAGTGACATTCGAATTTTGGCAAAGACCATCGGAGAGGGAAGGCTGCAGGGAGTTGAGGTGATGGAAGTGGAGACGTCGGCCGAAATAAATGATGACGGGGTGGTCGAGTTTGCCGGGGCCCTTCGAGGTGCAGTGGTCCCTCTGTTGGGCCGTCTCCGGTTGTCTGGGAGGGGGTGTCAGGAAAAGGGGGTGAAGGCTCTGTTAGCTGCTCTGAGCAGTGCAGATCGACCTCCGATACAGACGCTTCATGTGTCTGTAAGGGGACTTGGTAGTGAGGAAGCAGAGGGTATCTGTTCAGGGAAGTATTCAGAATTCCTGACGAGTCTGGAGGTGTTAGATGGTCCGTCAGGTCAGAAAGATTCGGCAGGAAAAACGTTTGCAGAGGCAGCGTTGAGAGCCGAGAAGCCTCTGCCACTTTATGTTCTTGAGATGGACAACGGCAGCTGGCATGTACATTCTCTCATGGTTGCTTCGCTGTTTGTTGATCTTCTTGGAAACCAGAAAGTTAGCAATTGTTTGAAACGACTCAAAATTTTGTGTTCGACTGAAGAAACGGAACCCCATGTGGATGTTTTCCGTTCCCTTCTGTGTGCAAAGCTCCCTCAGCTCCGTACGCTCCACGTTGAGAATACAAATTTGACAGAGGCAGACGCGATGCCTTTGAACGAAGCCTTGCAGAAAGACCTTCTTCCCTCTTTGCAATCCCTCAACATTCTAGGAAAGAGCATTGGACGGGTATGGATGGAGGGGTTCGGACAGGCCGTGTCTGAGGGGAAGCTTGTCGGCCTTGAACATTTGTGTCTGACGAGGACCCGGGTGGGCGAGGGGTTGGAGTTTCTCACCGTTCCGCTTGGAAGAGGAAGTCTACCTAGATTGTCGTCTTTGTGTCTCCCCCAGTGTTGTGTGAATGATAGGGGGATGGCGGCACTTGCTGGCGCCATACGAACAAACGACTTTGCAGAATTGACCAAGCTAAGACTGGATGGAAATCCTTTTGGGGAAGAAGGGTTGAGGGCGTTTGCTGAAGCAATTTTAGGGAGACCGACCACTCTTTTGGTTCTGCAGAGTTTGTTTTTTGGGTCTCCTCAAGGCAATTGGGAAGGGAGGGCGTTGGCGACAGGCTTGAATGCCGGTCGTCTTCCTTCTTTGAAGACATTTATTTTGAGTCGAGCTCTGCAAAATCGACAGCCCGGAGAGAGTGAAGAGCCTCTTCCGATGGTTGCTTTCAAAAGCAGACTGTCAGAAAAAAACAATGATTTCAGGGCATAAACAGTCAAAAAGTAAAGGTGGTGGTAGTTTTATAAAGCGTTTAAATGCACGCATTGCATTTCACCTTCTGCATATAAACCATTGCATTATGTGGCTCTGATTGTGATTCGGAGACTGACTTTTTAAAAATTAAACTGTCATGCATTCTATATGCAATCCAAGTCATTTTGAACAACAGTTTTTAATTTTCCTGAGTCAAAGCATGAAATAGCATGAAAAATGTATATTATTGTTAATGACCAAACTGCTTCATGCGTTGCTGCCTAACGCTAAATATCTATCTATCGGCTAATCATCCTGCCGATGGCGACGGAGTGGTATCATGATGATAATAGGCATTAACAAAAGATTGTAGTATAGACTGTAATTGCTGTAATAAAGCTTAAGTAAGCTTAGTGAGGTATTTTGCTTTTAAATAGTTTTGAAACTGTTCACTGCTACCAGGTGAAGTGGGTGGGGTGGAAGACGCTCACGTGAAAACCTGTCAGTCTCATGAAGAGACTTGCAGCTCAAGAAGTAAAAAAGTTTGAAAAAAAAGCAACTGAATTGGAATTGATTTACTGACAGATCCTCTTTTTTTTTTTTTTTTTTTCTAAGATTGAACACACACATTCTCTTGCTTAACATTAGATGTATCGGCAACTAGATACGGATAGTGATGACACACGTCATAGTCATTTATTTAGTCGTATCACAGTAAAAAAAAATAATTAACACCAATTCTTACTTTTTTTTTCTGCTCGATGATATGGTGACAAACAATTGTTCTTTAAGTGTTGCATAGCTGTTGTTTGGGTGTTGCATACTTCAAGTGTTGCTAGAAGTGTTGCTTAGGTGTTCCGTAAAAAAAAAAAAAACCTTTGAATTTAAGCCAATTCTGGTTTACTTTTTTTTTACTGTAATATGCCTAGTCATTTGTAAGAAAGTCTGTGTTTTTACTTACACTGGCTGTAGCAATATCATCATTATGTTTGTTATGTTTTAGTTCTCTTTGTCATTAATATAATATGATCACTCAACACTTGAATTACCTTCATTCATTTTGATATATTTCTATTGTCATTAGAATTTAAATTGTTTATTTCTTACGTTTGAATACAGCTGCCAGTGCATGGTTGAAGACTTCAAAAAAGTTGTCTAATTGAAAGATCCTACATTCATAAGTTCTCTTTGTATGCGCAAGCGTTTTCCTGGAGCAGGGCCTTCTCGACCTGCAGCGTCCCAGAGCCTGCACGCGTGAACACAGAACTTTTCAACTCTAATGAAAGACCTGACGACACTTAAAGTAATTCAGGACAGAATCATGACGCACGCCAGTCAAAATTTCGGGTCGTGGGTCCTCTTGTTCGACCTCTTGATCTCACAGGGGACGTTTCGGACTGGCTGACAGGATTCGAAGTGTCTGTCAAAATTCATGAGTGTGCATCGACAGTCCTTGCCCGCCGGATTCCTTGCATTCCTCTTTGCACAGGGACAGGCGATGCAAGTGAAAATTTTGAGCCACCGCGAGCCAGAGCGCCAGAGAGATATAGGGGGCGCGGGGAAGGAAGGCGAAAGACCGTGCAAGGGAAAAAGCAAGCAACGAAGCGAAGGAAGGAAAGAACGAAACCGATAAACAAATAAAGACGGAAAGAAAGAAAGAAAGAAAGAAAGAAAGAAACAGAAAAAAAAAAAAAGAAAGAAAGAAAGGACAAGAGAGAGAGAGAAAGAAAAAAGGAAGGAAGGAAGGAAGGAACGAAGGAAAGAAGGAAGGAAAGGAAAGGAGAACGTGAAATGAGAAAGGACAAAGGGTCGAGGTGTTGCGGAGAAGTGCGTCGAACTGTTTTTTTTTCTTCTTACTGACTTGTTGCGCAGGTGTTCAAGGTTTGTCTTCACAAAAGTTTTTGCATCGTCTTCAATCACACTGCAGCAGACGACAAAATAAAAATCTGTCAAGCGTTTTGGGTCAAGAAGACCCTTCATTCGTTGCAGAAACAAGTTGCTCTAGGGAGTGGTAGTCTTTACTTATCCGGTGAACATCCGCTTTTGATCTTACGACGGACATGCGTTGTATCACTGTGGTCAGGAGGGATCCAAAGACAGGCAGGGGAACACGCACTGCACCCTATACAAAATCGCATTATGAGAACGACACTGAGAAGGAGTGCATGTGTGGATGGATACATGTTGTGGGTCCATTTTAGTTCATGGAGGAAGGCCAAGTGACAACACCAGGAAGAAAGCGAAGACAGGCGTCTGGTAAAGCAGGACAACGAGAAAGTGCAAGTAAAGACGACCAGTCCGTAAAGTCATGCGTCCGCTCAGCACTTCCGTCGAGAGGTGATTTATGCCAAGACTCCTGCTCTGCTTTCACTTATTTTGAGCATCCGTACGGTCGTGTTTACCTCCCTCAGACATGCGTTCCTTCTTGTCTTTGTTTTTTACTGTAGGCCCTCTGTAAGAATTGTGAAACCGACGGACCCACCGATTTCGTGGAAACTCCACCCCGACCAATTCCACCGCCCCGTCTCCTCCAATAGTGTACCAGAGCAGCAGGCAGAACTCCGGAGATTCCCACTGGACAGACTTGAACGTTGAGCTCTCGTTGTCCAGCGTCTCCTTGAAGAACTCCTCAAGTTGACCCCCGACTTTCGGGTCGTCTCCCCCCACAAGCACAACAAAAGCGCACGGTCCATGATCGAAAGTCTCCATTCGCACCTAGCACTCACAGATTTTCTTTAGTGTCTCTCTGGTCCTCACAGATGGATGCTTCACCGATATCCTACAAAACGAGACGGCCCTCAGAGATCTCCACAGGAAAGGCTCCGAATCAACAGGAAGTGTCGCTGTTAGAAAGTGTGGAGCAGCGAGAGCAAGGACGACCCAGCAGCAAAAAGAGGGGTACACTGTTCATCCATTTGAGAGTTGAAAGAGGAGGCAAATCTGCAAATCGCGGTGGAGACGGCCAACATAAGTGGGTGCATGTGACTCAGATCAGATGCTCATGGTGGTTCTGCACGTCTCAATCCAGTCCAATGGTCTGTTCATGATGTGTGCCTGTTGGAACACTTTTGATCTAGCTCAGAGAATGAACCTTCGGGTGTCTGTCCTCTGGCTGGCAGAAAGACTTCATCGTTGCCCGTCTGAAGGCACGCGTAGACGGACCGACTCAGTATTGACAAAGCCTAAATTAAGAGATTCATGCAGCTAGGGGCCGGCGCGCACTCGATCGATCGCGAGCGAAAGAAATGTCAGCTGCATGCATGCATGCATCGATCCTAGCTTTCAAAGGTTCCATTGACATGCAGCAGCTAGTGTTCAGCTCTCTTCGGCGGTTCTGCGCGCAGAAGGATCCACGTCCTGTCGTCCCATTTTCTTTCGAGTATCTCTGAACAGTCGACGCTACATTTGAAGGCCTGGCACGATGAGACGGACCACTGGAGGTCCGTACGACGACAACTTAGAGACACATTGAGTGCTTGCGACAGAACATAAATCCAAGAGAGGCATGAGCCCCCTGCCACTCCAGTGGCATAGTGGGGGAGCAAGGGGGAGACGCGGTACCTCGTTTCGCGTTCTCCTTTTATTCGTCTTATCAGTCTGTTTTTTCCCGGCACCTGTAGAGTCTGATTGCGGTTCCCCTCCCGACCCCGACACCAACGGGCAGGCCAATTTATCAAACACCACATTTCCCCATCCGGTGAATGATAACGTCGTCTATACGTGCAACGACGGGTACATCCGGAGAGGAGAGCCCACGCTGGCCTGTGCGGGAACGACTTGGGACCCCACAAGCCCCCCTGTGTGCAATCGTCAGTCGGTCAGGGAGTCCGTCTCGCACACGCATATATAAATACATGCACACATATATACTGCATGGGGCACGTGGAGGTGATGAACACTCAGAAAGGGAGGTGGCTGTGGGTTTTGAGAGCAACTGGGGGGTCTATCGCCTGTCTGTGGGCCTTTGAATGCAGAATTGGGCGACCTCATGTCCGTCTACATGGCTTCCCTGTCTTTTCGGTAGTCGCATATACATGCAGAGGCCTCGCCAGACATACACATGGACATGTCCTATCTCATGCCGCTGTGCTGCAGCTGCAACGTGTCCGGACATCACACTCAACAACGGCAAGCTCACATTCAACCCGACCTCACAGGACTACCCAGCGACCGTACTTTATGAATGCAATACAGGGTGGGTTCATAATGCGCCGGAGAACTTTTGAGAACCGAAAATGGCAGCAGCGCTGCCTGCTTTTAGTAATATGGAAAGCGAGGGGACGAGAGTGCGAGAAAGAGAGAGAGAGGGAGGGAGAGAGATGTCTGAAAAGAGGATTCCCGCAATCTTCTTTGCATCCTTCAGCCGGACGCGGTGGTTCTCCAAAAGAAGAGAGAGCGAGAGACTCCCCAGCTCTCGCTAGCTCTCGGCCTCTTTGTGATTTTT
>JAHBMJ010002422.1:38160-45660 GCA_018398765.1 Chromera velia | reverse complement strand
CAGGATACTCCCTCACGGCCCCAAATGGGGCCTCGTACAATTTTACAACCACAACCTACACAGATACCTGCAATGCCACGCAGAATGTGACGGATTGGCCGACAAGCTCTCAGATACCAACGTGTCAAAGCATGACGTGCCCTGACGTGACAGCTTTGAGCAACGGTGCGATCTCATTCAACCCCACTACACGGTCAGTCAGAGAAGCAAGTGTCCATGGATACGCAAAAGAGACGTACAAAAAAAGTCAATGGAAGGAACTTGGGATCGAGAGTAGACGAGCAGAAGATAAGATGCATTAATGGACTCTGAATTCATGCCATAGAGAATCGTGAAGAAGGTGTAGAAGTGAGATTGAATGCCACAAGCGCACTTCCTTCTTTTCATAGTCCTGCCGTCTTGTACTTCCCCTGCGGAGTGTGCCCGTCCTCGCCCCTAACACGCAGTTGAGCAGCTTCTCACAGGGAATTATGCTTTGCACAGACAATGCACATAGTGGCACATATGTGTACATCCTGTGTGTGCGTATTGAAGCATTAGTATGTACATCTGTGTCTGTATGCAGAGCGTTTCCTGCCACTGCTACATTCGTGTGCAACGGAGGGTATCTGGTCACGGCCCCCGGAAGCGCATCGTACTCAATTACAGGTCAGCAGAGCTAGCGTTCCTTTGACTTGAAGAGAAGAAACAGGAAAACATGAACCTTAAGCCACGAAGTCCAAGCGAATCTGTTCTCGTCTCCCTTTTTCTTCCCGTGGCTGCAATAGACCTTCAACCGCCATGAGAGCCCAGCAGATATACGTTCAAGCTTATTTTTCTCCCTCATGCTCGTGCAGACACCTCACACACCTCCTCCTGCTCGGCAAACACCACCGACACCTGGTGGCCTATAGAGTCCGAGCTCCCCTACTGTGTTCCACAGACCTGCCCCGATACTGCGGCTCCCACCAACGCGAACGTCACCTTCTCACCCTCCAACAGAACCTTCCCTGCCAACCTGACCTACACGTGCAATCTGGGGTACGTGGCCTCTGCGCCTACGGGGGCGACCTACTCCGTTGCTGCGGGAGTGTATGAGGTCTCTGACAGTTGTAACGGGACTCTGAACGTGACGGGGTGGGAGAAGGATGGGGAGAAACCCGAGTGCACAGGGGATACCTGCCCCACTGTTTCGGCTCCTTCCAACGGGGCGGTCGCGTTCTCACCAACCACAAGGTCAGTGCATCAATCCACCTGTCTGCATGGTGAGACTTCAACAAAAGAGATCCAGCAGCGGTGTGACCGTAATTCTTTTGCGGATCGGGGCCGCAATTCCATCTGTTTGTGCAGAAGAGGTTCACCTCTCTTTCCGGTGATTCCTGCGTCTTGGTTTCTCACTATCCTCCTTTACTTAACTCAAGGAAATCATAGCCTCTCTCTCTCTCTCTCTCTCTCTCTGTCTCTTTTCTTCTCTCCAGCTGACGAGAGCTCTCGACAACCTTGCAACTTCCTCTCGCTGTCAATCATCGCCACCTGAGAGCGCTTTCCCGCCTTCCCGGAATTCGATTCCACGTTGGTTCATATGCAGCACATCTGCAAAAGAATGCGTACATTCACTTCTTCCTGCTTGTCTATCTGTCTGTCCCTCCACCTGCATGCAGGGCCTACCCTTCCAACGTCACCTTCACCTGCAACGATGGGTACAACCTGACTGCCAGCGGGTCAACCTACACCGTCTCTGGTCAGTCAGTCAATCAGTCAGTGTGTGAAAGGGTATTTTACAGGGCGACAGGTGTCCCAGTTTTGTTCAGAAGCGTATTTGTACATGCATCAGCAGGTCCCTTCCATCCCCTGCGGCCTCTTTCTTCCAGTGATCGATGCACTCATTCATGCACTCGATTGATTGGCGTTTCCTGTTCGTGTTCTTCATCCAAAAAGTATACAGAAGACTCAACATGAATGCATGTGCAAACACGGCTGGGTGCAGGAGGGACGATGAGCGCGCCTTGCGACGTGTTCTCGAACCGCACCCTCTACTGGCCTATTGGTACCGAAATGCCCACATGCGAACCTGTGGCCTGTCCCACCGGGGACCTCCCGACTCTCGGGAACGGAACGGTTACAACAAGCAACTCGGGGTCCGTTTCTCCCGTCTCTCTCAGCAGCATTTATTTGTGCATGCATTAATTTTCATATAGAGTTATTTGTACATGCATTAATGCATGAGGTCACAACAAGTAATTCAGGGTCCGTGCCCCCCTTTCTCTCACGCAGCAGCATTTGTTTATGCAATACCTACGCCTCTTTCCACAAGCTTTCTCGGATTGCTCATTTGTTCCCCCATTCGCTTCTTTGTTGATCTATCTCTCTTTGGCAGCCGTCTTTGCGTATCTGTCTCTCTCCTTGTCGTGCTTCATGTCTATGGCTGCGGATTTGTGTGTGGAGTTGTGTGCAGAATTTATCCAAGCACTGCCACCTTCACCTGCAACGACGGGTACCAGATTTCTCCCGGGGGGGGGTCTTCTGTCGGGGTGGCGTGTCAGGCAAACGGCACAGCAACCTCGTGGGCCAATGAGACAGGCTCTGCGTTCATCAACTGTAGTGCTGTGGAGTGTCCCAACACGCTCACGAAAGACATATACGGCACTCTCGTCTACTCCCCAACCACAAGGCTGTATCCTGCAACAGCGACGTGGGCGTGCAATGATGGGTCGGTCGGGGAGTGGGTGGGAGGGGAGTAGGTTCGTTGAGAAGGCGGTGTTGGTTTGGCAGTGCATACGGTGAGTGAGGGAGTGTGTGGACAGGTCTGCGGAGCGCATTCAACTTTTGGGGTACATCGAAGGGACTGGCCTGTGTCCTGCAGTGACACAGGCAAATGCGCGCAAGAAAAAGAGACTTTCCACCGAAATGTTGTTTTTTGAATAAATCAGATGAGAAAAAACAGGGCATTGAGTCGGCCGCCCCGAGCTCTATGAAAATTCAAAATGCTGACTTTGCTTTGTGCAGGTACGAGCTGACGGCTGCAGCCAACGCCACCCTGTACAACGTGACAGGAAGCTCCGTTACCGACAACTGCACAGCCACAGGCACGACAACTTCGTGGACCTTTTTTGGCCAGCAGCCCTTCTGCAATGGGACACAGTGTGACGGCAGTGTCCTCGCGGCCCCCGGAAACGGCTCTCTGACGTACACACCTACGACCAGGGTGTTCCCCGCAAATGCAACCTTCGCATGTGACAATGGGTCGGTTGGTGACGAGACACATGCGGAAAAAAGCTACATTACTGCCTGCGGCGCCTGGATGTGTAAACGAAAGAAATGACTTCTTTCCCGGGCATGTGCTTGCTTTCTGCCTCGAACAGTGGAAGGTGAAATGGATGTCTGACATGCATTCTTTCACACACTCAAACCTGCGACGTATGAAAAGTACAGACCGCCAGAAATGATGAATGAACCCTCTCTTCCTTCCTTCCTTCCTTCCTTCCCCCCCTCCTGCAGGTACCAACTGACGCCCCCCTCAGGTGCCTCCTACAACGTTTCCTCTGACAACACCTACTCAGAGGCATGCAATGCCTCTGGGGTCGGTCAGCCGATCGAAGGGAAACTTTAGGTGTATGTCATTAAACAAGAATGGCGATTCGAGAGACTTTTCACTGTATGTCATTGAACAAGAATGGCGATTCGAGAGACTTTAGGTGTATGTCATCCATTAAACAAGAATGGTGATTCGAGAGACTTTTCACTGCCTCTTTAGCTGCTGTAGCTTAGTCAGAAGGTCTAAGGGTAGACATCTGTGTTTTGAGAGTGTGCGTGATTGCATGTGGCTGTGTACTCTCACGTGAAATACATATGAATACAAATAGACTCACATGTATGCAAACTAAGCTCGAGAGTTGCGTTCTCGCTTGCAGCATCTTTCATCCTGGGTTGTTATGTGAAATGGGGAAAGGATTACACGTGCCCGACGATGTGCGGCGTGATCTCTTTTCTTCTTCTATTGACATATGCACGCAGACGGTGACCACCTGGCCATCCTCCTCAGAGCAGCCATTTCTTTTCATATAGAATTAAAAGATGAATAGATAAATTAATGCATGCACCATTCTTCTGTGAACACATGCAGACGGTGACCACCTGGCCATCCTCCTCAGAGCAGCCGACATGCCAGGCTGTGATCTGCCCCGATGAGCCTGCACCTGGGAATGGAACGGTGGCGTTCACTAACAATCGGTGTGTGGGCCTGCATGTGCGGGCATGCTCGTACTTCCTTCTGTCTCTCTCCCGCTCTCTGTCTGCCTGAAGTCTATCGGTCTAGCTACGTAGATGTGTGTGTCCATGTGTATGTGTATGTGTATGCGTAAGTGTTTCGTGACACAGAAAAAAAAATACGTGAGCATGGTTTGGGGTTCGCCAGATAGCGGGTTTTCTCTTTGGGGAATCATTTTGTTTTGCTCTCTTCTCTCTATCTCCAATGCAATGGATTCAACATGCGTCGAACTGTTTCATCTCAATATTGGATCAAAAAAGAAGACTTTTCGTATCCATGCATGCAAGCGTGTGTGATCGTGGGAATGTGCGAATAGCAATGTTTATTCCTGAATGAATCTTTGTATGTGCGAATGTGTGTACGGATGGACCAATGAGTCGTTGCAGATATTTTCCAAGTACTGCAACGTTCGCATGCAACAACGGGTTCGACCTGACATCGGGTGGGGGCTACACAGTGGTCAGTCGGTTGGTTGGTTTTTTTGTGTGTGTGTCTTTGCAGAGATAATTAGATCGCTCTCTTCCTGTCCCTCTTCAACCCTCTGTCTCCTATGAATTCTGACCATTCGTCTTACAGACACTCGGAAGATCAGCAGTGGCCCTGTAGGGCATTTCCCTTCGAAAACATACAGGCAACAAGGGTCTCTTCCCAAGATGACGGTTCCGTTCTGCTCTCCCGTACAGCGAATCACTGCGTGCGTCATTTTTGACCCTGTGCTCACAATATCCTTCGCACTCTTCATGCATACATCCTCTTGATTCAGGTTGCAAGCGGGACCTACTCGGACACGTGCGCCGCCACGGGCCCTGTCACCAGCTGGCCCGTCAACGGATCAGAGCCCACGTGCGAGAGGTCCTCGTGTAATGCGGCGACGGATCCAAACACAGCGACACCTCCGGTTGGTGGGGGGGCGTGTACTCTTCTGACTATCTCTTCTCTTCTCCTCGAAAATTTTTGCGCTGATGTGTGTCGCTTTAATCCAAAAGTCTCAATCTGCCTGTCGGTCTTGCACGACACACAATCGAATCTCTGTTCAGCCGTCTCGATCAGAGGTTGCAAGCTAAGCCCACTTTTGGAACCCTGTCATCCTCTCTCTGCAAGGGTTGTGCAGAACCAACTGTCCCCCAACACCACTGGGATCACGGGAAAGACGTACGACAACGAGACGTTCCGTTTCACCTGCAACGACGGTTACGCGCTCGGGTTTGTAGTCAACACAAACGACACATTCTACGACACTTTGATGAACTGTGCTCCAGGTCGGTCGTAAGTGAGTTGGTCTGGTGCTGCGGTTTTTGGTCTGTTACACAAAGGCAGCGACTTACGGACTTCTCTGCTTCTATGGTGCGTAATATCGAGCTGGAAAAGCCAGTAGACCCCTATGCATTTCTTTTGTACATGTTTCCTACATCGCCCCCCTTCATCTCCTTGCTGCAGTCGCCCCCGCCTCCTCCCAGTGGGCGTTCGCGTCCTACACGCCGAGCTGTAACGACGTGGCGTACTGTAGTGCGGTCAACGATGCAGGACCGAACACCCTTCCAGCCAATGTAGGCGAATCATGTGCACACACAATTAAATGGACACAAAGCATAAAAATATGATTCTACCTTTCCTGGGATGTCTCTTCGTAGTAAACCAAAGCAGGCTAACGGACCCGCTCCGCTGCTTTGAGTACTTGTCACTAGCACAATTTGCAAAGGTATGCAGACAGAACAGAATCCGAGAGTACGAGATTCAAAATCCGCACCCGCATAAATCCGAAAATCAACACTTGAATCATCCTCAAGACACCCGCGCTTCCATTTCGATCAATTGCGGACACATTAGTTTCTGTTCAGGTGGATCTTCTCTTCGGTCTCTTTCCTTCCTTCTCCTCCCCTTCCTTTCCTCCTCTGATTATATCTTTCCCCCCAAGTTTCTGATTATATCTCTCCCCCCAAGTTTTCGTCCCTTTTCTCTTTTCCCTTTTCTTTTTGTAGTTCACATCGAGTCGTAGATTCCTTCCAGTCTTCCTGGATCCTGCCGACCTCCTTTCGGCTGTCCTTGTGCAGGTCTACAGGTCGAACTCTCCGTCAGGGCAAACGACTGCGGTCGCAACCTTCACTTACCAATGCAATTCGGGGTCCGTTTTTTTTTTTAGAAAGGGCGCACACAACTGAGGGTCTGCATGTCCGCTTTATCTGTTTCCTGCGCTTCTTCATGCAGCTAGGCTTCTTTCTATTCCGCCCCCCATCCTTCCCCGATGACTTGAAAATTGACCAGGCAGGACAGGAGGGGTAAAAGGTGAGTGTGAATGTGTTTCTGTGCACCGACTGAGCGTCTCATGTGATGCTTCATTCGCTTCCCTGCCTACCGTACTATTCCACAGGTACCGACTTTCGACAGCGAGTTGAGGGATGTGAATGTGCTTGTGTGTACCGATGGAAGAAATCACTCACGCGATGGATGATCCTTCCTGCAGGTACCGACTTTCGAGTTCTCCAACTGTTGTCGTCTACACCCAGAGCGTCTCCTTTACCTGCACCGGGTTGGTTTTCTGCCAGTCTATCTGCATTCTCTTTTCTCATTCATTCTGTGAAGTGAGTGCCTGCCTGCCTGTCTGCATTTCTGTTCTCTTTGTGCTCTACTCCTCCATATCGTCAGTCATTTTTCTTTCAGGAAGCCCACCGAGAGACCGCAGACATAGCAAAAGTAAACCGATGGGACAGAATCCCATGCAGAGCATGGACACTTCTCTTTTTTATTTGAGAGTACTCCATGCTCGTGGCTTTCTTTTCTCCACTTCATCCAGTTCTCTCCCAGGAGGAGGAAAAAGACGAAGCGGTTTGTTTGAGTTTTGCCTATGTACCACATTTTTACGGTCCCTCTCCTCAATTGCCTGAATGCAGAACCGGATACGGGACCTCAACATGGCAGGGTGGATCGATCACTTCGTGTACAGATCTGAACGAGTGCACGGAGGGACTCCACAACTGTGACCTTTCAATGTGAGCGAGCTAGACCTAGGGCAGTACATGAGTGATTGCTTTTTTGATACCCTCACGCGTTGTCCTGTCTCTGGCAGTAGGAGGACGGAAAGGAAAACAAAAAAAAGCAAAGGACAAAAACGGCATACGAACTCTAAAGTCTGTCTCCTCTTTCCTAGTTGCTCACTGCCTTCGCCCACTTTCGATCAGGGACCTTCCTGCACGTTCTTCTTTGGTGCAAGAAGAAAGTTGGAGATCCTTCGCGATCCTGTTCTCCCCCCCCCCCCC
>JAHBMJ010002422.1:0-38075 GCA_018398765.1 Chromera velia | reverse complement strand
CCCCCCCCCCTCTGTGTGTGTGTGTGTGTGTGTGTGTGTGTGTAAATATTCCCATTCGTGTATGCACATGTGCAGATCCAAATGCGTCAACGAGATCGGGTCTCACTTCTGCGATGAGAGACCGGAGGTGCGCAGGCAGAGAGAGAGAAACAGAGAAGAGAGTATTTGGAAAGAACAGAGCATCACATCAAAAGAAACAGAGTTTGCACTTCTGGACCCTCCCCATGTCATCTGCAGAGAGCATGCAAATTGATTTCCACCCACAACGAGTTGCTCTTTTCCCCCTTCTACTCGACCTTCTCTCCCTCCCACAACACACCGGCAGACGCTCCACCCATCCACTGTCCCTTCCGACAAGTCACCCCCCTCTCCGAATGTCTGCAGAGGAACTGACAAACAAGCTCCGAGACTAGCTCTCTCTCTTTGCCTCTCTCTTGATTGTCCCTCCGCCGTTCAGGTGACCTGTCCAACGACGCAAACGAGGGACACGGATGCAGGTAATAGCTACAGAACGGTGGGTAAGCCTGCGTGGTGCGTGCGTGCGTGCGTGTGTGTGTGTGTGTGTGTGTGTGTGTGTGTGTGTGTCTTAATAAGATGTGGTTTGGCTGACCTCATGGAAGATACTAGAGACTTCCGTGGACGGAAAAGGAAGGCTTTTCTTAGCTATGTATGTCTCCTCTCTTTGTCCATGTAGGCAGGCATTCTCTCCTGGTTCGTTTGTCTGATCGTGCGAGCGTGTTGAAGTGTCGTCCATTCATTATCTGCTTTGCTTCCTTCCCTAAATTTGGTCTTTCTTGTGAAATTGTGTGCAGGTGAACACCGAGTTTGTGGACTCATTACCGGAAGGGTCTGCCGTCGACCTTCGTGACGGTGTGGTGGCTACCACCAAAACGTATTGGAAGGACGGGGTGACTCTGGCGACAGACGGCACCGTGAGGGTCAGTAGAAGAGAGAGAGTAATTTGTTTGTTGCTTTTGTTTGGTATTTGGATTGCCTGTCTTTCTCTCTCTCTCCTCCTGTCAACTTGCAGGGCCTTTGAATTAATTGAGATACCAGAGCAAGAGGTGTTGCACCAATGAATCATTTTCGCCCCCCCTCTCTCTCTTTCTCTCTGTGCCTTCTCATCTCTGTCTCCCTTTCTTTCCTTGTGTGCAGATTGAGTACGAAGGAACTTTTACGGTGCGAATTTCCGCCACAGATAGCGAGAGTAATTCAAACTCGTGCGAATATACGGTCCGTCGGTCCGTTGATTGGTCCAATGTGTGCGTCCGTAAACTCGTCCAACTTGCGCTGCCGGACACTTTATTTCCTGGCCTTGCAAATGAGTGTACGTGTGTTGACGGAATGGTGTTTGCCACAGCCCAACACGAAGACCGCGGCTTGTCATCTCTAGCTCTTCAGCAAACTGAACGCTTTGGACATTTTGAGCCAATTTCTTCTGATTAACCATCAGCTCTCCAGCGTATTTGGCTTTTTCGTTCCATTTTCCGTTTTTATTCAGCAGTGCTCCTACCGATAGTCCGCTGGGTATTATAGTGTTCCCCTGTTTTTCCTTTCTCTGTTTGTCTGTTTGTCTGTTTGTTTGTTTGTTTGTTTGCATCTCTGCGACATCGCGTGCGTCCACCGTCCTCTTTCATTGTTCTTTTTTCCGCATGACTGTCAGAATGCCATTCAGTGAAGTAATTGCATAAGAATGTATGGTTAAACGTCGAGTGTGGCGTTTGTGCGCGAATTGTACGCATCGATCCATCCATCCCTGCAGGTTTCCATTGGAGACACGGAGGCGCCAGTCCTCCAGTGCCCAGAGCTGGTCTCCGCAGTGGAAGTTTTGGGCATTCCTCCAAAGATTTACTGGAACGCTGCCACTGTCTCAGTGAGTGGATTTATTGTATGTATTTATTTTCTGTATGTAGAATTCTGTATGAAAATGAACAGATACGGGCATTCCTCCAAAGATTTACTGGAACGCTGCCACTGTCTCAGTAAGTGGATTGGTTTTTTTGCGCTTCTTCTTTTTTTCCTACCGTGAATTGTCGGAAGTCTCGCTTTTGCGTTGCTCCTTTTGGGTTTGCCCCTCTCTCTTGTTGTATTTTGAAAGGATATGACCGGCTTAAATTAGGAAATACAGCTCGTGCTGGTCCTTGTCACACATGTCGCTTCGTTTCAATCGTTGCCATAAGGACTGCAACTTCACCATTCCAAAGAAAAACCATGGCCCTTCAGACCCACAGTAGTGAAATGAGAATTCCATTCTGATGGAAGCTGAAAAAAAGAAAAGTCCTGTAAGGAACGAGACAAGTGAGGCAGACAAAAGAATGCAGAGCCTCAGACGGGCATCGTCTCTCTTTCGTCATGCGATGTCTCACAGAACTCTGACATCAATTTTGCTCGTGCCTTTTTTGTGAATTGCATAAGGCCAATATTTGATTGCTTGCAGGACAACGTGGACGGTGCGAACGTTGAGGTCCACTACTCCTCTGAGAACGGGACAACTTTTGCGGACTCCTTCGCGACGGTCACGGTCAGTCTGAAGAGCAATCACACCACACAGGTATTTGTCAATGAGTCATTTAGGCAGGCAGGTCGGCTTGCCTTGAAGAATCCTACCAGTCCTCAATCAATTTTGGATCTCGCGAACGATGGCCATTGCACATCGTTGGTCAACGTTTCGTTTTGAAGGAAGACTTATGCAGTAACGCAGTGGGATGGAATTGACGATTTGAATCTTTCACGCCTGTCTCTCCTTCCTTCCGAGATTTTTGCCTTGATCGTCTTCTGTGCTGACTGTCGCACAGGTCTTTCGAACGTTTCTGGTGTGCGAAAGTGAAGTGGGGATCGCAATGGTTGAGACGCTGTGAATCAGAATATTCCATATCAATGCATGTGTCGGTTTGTTGACCCTGGTTGACCATGCAGGTGTGGGCAGCAGATCGCGCGGGCAACAACAACACCTGCACAATCAGCATCGTCCGTCGATCTTTTTCGAGTTTTCTCTCGCCCTTCCTTTTTTCTCTTTTGTCCCTCTCTACTCAAAGAGACGCGAACTCAGAGGATGTCCTGCGGCTCGAAGCTTTGATGCCTCAAATGAAATTAAGACAAATCTAACACATCCACGCAGACGCACACCCACAACACAGAAAAATTGGAAAGACGCACGCATTGCCAGAAGGATCTGATAATACAGAGAATCCCCAGAGGCCTCTACTCAGAGACTAATTGTGTTCACACACAAACGGCGATTTCCATGCTTTTGTAACAGTCACCGAATGAATGCATTCGATCATGCATGTGTGGATGCTCTCAGGCAATCGACGTCTGCAGAAGCAACGCCCTGCGGTTGACGGAGACTTCCGACTGCATTTGCTCGGAGGGACACTGGCAGGTCAGTCAGTCAGAAAGTCGGGAGAAGGTGGAATGAATAACTCTCTTCAAAGGAAAAAAGAGACAATAAGAAAGCATACTGTTTCCTTTTGTGTGTCCTTGTGCTTTTCTGCATCAAGGGCTTTCTTCCGCGCAGAGAGACATGGGGCCTGGGGGGACGGATTGATTAGAGACAGAACACCTAGGAATGACAGAGAAGGGACGGATTATTCAGAGATTCCCTGGGAAGGGATTTGATGTTTGAGGGAGAGGGTCTGCTGGTGCATCTGTATTTCATCTGCTCTCCGCATTTTCGGGTTCGCGTTCCACGGAACAGACGTTGGCTCTCTGTCTGGTCTCTTCGCGTCTCGCGTTCGCTCGAGGAGCATGCAATCAAATTTTCTGTCCAATTCAAAATTCGGAGTGCTTGGCTTTCCGTCGTTGTACACACAAATCTTTCTTAAGAGGAGTGGGGCAATCACTGGACATCTGCACAATTTGTGTTTTTTTTTTGGTGACGATTTCTATGTGGACCTCGTGCTCTCTTCTCCGTATGCTGACAATAACTCTGCAGGACGTGGTGGCAGGAATCGACACTGTCGTCTGTCAGGCCTGTGTTCAAGACGCCAACAGCGAGAGGAACAGCACGCACCCGTCGCACTGCGCTTGTAATGTCGGTTCCTCCTCTTACAGACGTTGTTCTTTTGGGTCCACCCCAGTAAACGCCGCCTGTATTGTTCTGTCTTCCATCCAGCTTTCGTTCTTCTGCTCCTTTCAGGTCCCACAGAGGACCTTCGACTCTGTCGTCAAACAGTCGAGAGACACAGGACTCCTCCCTCATTCTTCTGTGGAATCACTTTTTCCTCTCATACGATGGTGGTATCAATGTCACGTTTCTGCAGGAAGGGTTCTACTTTGTGCCCAACACAGAGGACGGCAGGACAGAGGCGGACTATTTCTTCTGGACCGCGGGTCGGTGAATGAATGAGTGAGTGAGTGAGTGGATGAGTGAGTGAAGGTGGCTAGAAAGACGGGGTATGCAACAAGGCTCAACGACTCATTCATACATCGGATACGCGTTGGGATCTTTCAGCATCCAAGCCTGTTCTTCAGCATGAAAATAAAATTTGTCAGCGTGCCTCAGTACTTTGAATGCGAAGCTTCGACGGTATCTTCCCGAAGCATGTCGTACAAGAGTCTGCTCCCTCAGCATAACGCTTCTCTCTATCTGCTCCTGCGTCTAAAATGCCTGCCTACCTGCAGGAAAGTGCGAGCGATGCCCAGATAACTCGGACTGCGGAGGGACGCTGCTCGGAGACCCAACGGAGACAATTGTCGGTATACATTTCCCTTGTCTGTCTATAAGTCTGTGGGAAGGTTTTCCTGTCCCTCCTGCGCTCTTCCGAAGCTCTCGAGTCTTTTCGCTCCGCCCACTCTCCTTCTCTCACCATGGTGTCGTAAAGAAGGGTCGGATTTTTTTCTGGCGGTAAGAATTTCAGAGAAGGCGATCAATGTGCGCATGAACCTATCCCACATCTTTGTTTGCTCTTCCTCTATTGGTCTCAGCTCTTTTACAAATGCAGAGGGCTCCATGAAAACCAACACTGCGTTCACTTCTTGCAGACTATTGTGACCTCGAGTGTTGCCTCCAGTAGCCTGCACAGGAAGCACGCGGGGGACAGACACGGAGCACGACGGCTGAGGCGTCTGAACCAATTGGCCAATCTCTGGGCCCTCCCTGATGCTTTGCCATCAACTCAGAGGGAGTCTTTTCTTCCCTTTCCCTCTCTTTTCAGAGAACTTCCAGATCTCAGGGGAAGATTACCCAACAGAAAAGGGTCCGTGAAGGGAAGGTCTCTCTCTGTCAGTCGGGCCCGACAGGCATTACCTGTACCCGCATTTGAGTACAGGGGCGCTGCGAGAAGAGGAGTATCATCTTCAACTGAGAAATGCCCTTCCTCTTCTTTTTCTTCCTCGAAGGAGAGGGCCCTCTCGTCCGGTAGGAGACGGGGGCGTGAGTTGGTGGCGAGGGGCTTTGACCCCACACCTCTGTCCCCTTTCGCGGGACTGCCACGACCCGCGCGGAGACCCCGGAGACTTCAGGTCCGCCCGGCGGTTGTTTCCTTCTTTCTTTATTTTTGTTTGTTTGCCTGTCTTTCTGTTTACGTAGAGTTCAGAATGTCTCTTTTTCCTCCGGCTGACGGTGGTATCTGCTTGGTTGGAAATCAAAGGCTTTGCCTTGTGGCCAACTGATGCCTTGGCACTATCGTCTCTCTCTCTCTCTCTCTGTGTGTGTGTGTGTGTGTGTGTGTGTTTTTGTGTGTTTTTGTGTGTGAATGCTTAAGTGCAGACGGTGACCGTCGACATTAAACGGTACACTCTGACTCAGCATTCGCGGCCCCGACCTCAAGACGGATATTCTCTCGTGCAGTCAGTTTGCTTCATTGGAGGGAGCCTCCTTTCGCTACGCTGAGCCTCTCCCCTCCGCCGTCCTAGGTCTCCGTCCTTCTTTCTGCGTTGAACAAACTCCGTCGCAAGGGCCTTGGAAGGAAAGGATGTTCCCTCCCACCTTCCTTCACAGCTAGCCCCATGCAGCGAGGGAGACACGACTGGGAAGTCCCTAATTTCCTTTACCCTTCGGTTATCTTCCGATCGCATGGGGTCTTCATTACATGTTCGTCCCTCGAGAATTGTTTTTTTGTTGCGGTAGACCCTTCAGACAATCAAGCGCGTGTATCAATCGTTAACACATGCGTGAGTGAGTGCAGGAGGTTCCCAAACGTGCTGGTGATTCCCTGTCCTATAGCAACGGCGTGCAAACAAGGTTAGATGGGGCTGGGATGGGGTGAGAAGGCAAGAAAGAAATGAGAAGTTGAAAGGAAATAGAAGCTTATTACACCATCTCTTTCGCGGACACGTCCTTTCCTCACCGGCCTGGGCTCAATAGAAACACCGAAAACCCTGAAATGAGAAAATTCTCCAAAGCTGATTCTCCTAGTGTGCGTTGCTGAAAGAGGACAAGGAAGTGATACAGCAGAAACAGAGACCGAAGAAGAACAGGACGATGCACTGTTGGCGCCTAAGATTAGAACATTGTTGAAAAAGAATCACAATTCAATACAACTACAAATGTGTCCTTCCACCCGGATGTTTGCAGGGCCCCAGGAACAGTACCAGACCGACGAACCGGGGACCGAATGCGCTAGCGGCATGGAGGGTCCTTTGTGCGACGAGTGTTCAGCCGGATTCACCTCTCAGATTCCAAACCAGGTGTGCCGGTTGAAAAGCAGATACAACTTGGAATAATGCAGTGCATGCAGGGAACGAATGTCGCCAAGGGTTGAGACTACGTGCAGCACACTTGATATTGCTTGACTGACTTGTCAGAGCCTCCGAACGATAAACCGGTACGACTTACCCTTCATGGAGGCCCGCCTGACTTTAGTTGGCTTTCAGAGTCTTTATTCTTGCGGTATTTGAGCGAAGTGTTTGCTGCTACTTATCGGCATTTCCCCTTCTCCGTCAATACATCTGTCTGGCCCCCCCTCCCCTCTGCGTGTGTGTGTGTGTGTGTGTGTGCGTGTGCAGCCATGTGACAAGTGTCCCGACAACTACAGAATCCAAGTAGCAATTGTGGTCGGGGCTAGTGTTGGCCTGATGATCGCCGCGCTTGTGTCAGTTGGAAGTCTGAAATGAGACAGAAAAAATGTGGTCTTCATCAAACACGCCTCATGGGAAAACATGTGATGGAGAAGGGAAAAGAGACTTTGGTGGCGTTTCATAGTAGATTTGAGTCTCTTCTTTGGAGGCCGACGGTTCGTATGCGTGCATGCATGTAGATGGATGATGATGACCGCAGGATTCATTGATTGAAAGCATATTGCTATTACATGAATGAATGAATGAATGAATGAATGAATGGATGAATGGATGAATGAATCGATGAATGAATGAATGAATGAATGCAGATACACAATGATGACTGTGACTGCGGAGCCAGATAGAACGATGCCGGACCATCAGGTAAATCAAGGGAACATACATAACCTTCCCTACTCACATAGCTGCAGAATTCTTTTTTGAGAATGTCGAGAGCACTGAGAAACGATCGGTCTCCTGCATAGATTCTCAAAGTGACTTTGAATATAAACACCTATGTGTCCTTTTGTGTGCCTGCCTGCTTATCAATCGATCTGTCATCACGTATAAACATCCGAGCTCCTTGCTACTCTGTACGTAATGATACTCTTTGAGTATGCAGGTGATGATCAAGTAGCTGTTTTTATTTTCATACAGAAAAAATAATTCTGTATGAAAGTAAACGTCATGACCTTCTTTGAGTATGCAGGTGATGATCAAGCAGCTGTTCAACTACGCGAACCTGATCTCCACGCTGGGAGAATTCGAATGGTACGCTCCGCCGCTCATATAGCCTCCGTCAGAACCTGAGGTCGTTAGTTGTGGTCAATCTGGGGAATCAGCCGACACGGATTCGAACATTTTAATCCTGCAAGTTGGAAAAGATCATGCGCATCAATTTATTCACTTCGATAGGCCTTGTTCTTGTGCTGATGGTTGCCGTCCAGAGGCCGTGACACGTATACTCTCGGGGAGAATCGATAAAAGAATCAGATAAGCGTAAATCACCCCGCGTGCATCTGTGTGTGATTCTCTGTGCCCCACGCACCCTTCTCTCTTTGTGATTCCACCGCCCCCCCTGCCTGCCTGCAGGTACCGAGTCACGTACAGTCCCGCTGAGATCTCCGAAGCAACCGGAGTTCCTGAGGAGGTGTTCGAGTTTCGAATCGAGGTGTGTGCGTGACCACCTGCATGCGGAGGTGTTCTTTTCCGGCAGAAGTTCGATTTTTTCTCTGACTGAAGCTGGTTGACGTAATGTGATGCGATTGAGCAGCCAAAAGAAACACAAACACACAGAGTCCCTGTGTGATCTATCACCAGGCCTTCTGCTTTTTGCTTTGGGACCCCACTGGGGTCTCTGCTTCTCTCTCTGTCTCGCAATCTCGAAATTATTTCTTTCTTTTTCTCTCCATCTCTCTGTTCTGTCTGTCTATCTCTATGTCTGACTGACTGGCTGCAGGATGTGATTCCATTTGATCAGATTCCGGGTCTGAAGGATTTTCTCTCGGTCTTCTGTCTGATCGATCAGGTAAGTCAATTAATTCGTTTTGCATTTTTTCTCATACAGAAAAAGAATTCTGTATGAAAGAAAATGCATGTTCTGTCTGATCGATCAGGTAAGTCAGTCAATTAATTCGTTTTTGTCTGTGATCTGATCTTCATGCATCGGCTCCTTTCTTCGTTGCTTTCTCTGCAAAAAAAAACTAAGCAACAAAAGGAGACAGGGCAGTGTAAAGCCATCATATCATTCCCTCTGCTTTCTTTTTTTCTTCCTGCAGGTGGGGGCGATCGAGGGGCCCTGGAGGCTGTTCGCTGCTTCCATGTTCACAGTCAGTCTCTCAATTCATGTATTGTCGATCGTGCTTCTTTTGCTGATTCTTTACAAAGAAAGGTAGATGAGGGTGAGGGAGTCAGCAATCACCTGTCCCACGCTTCATGAGAAAAGCAGTTCTTTCTGTGGGTCCTCGCTTCCCTTCTTTTACCTCTCGCTTTCCACCCCGCATCCATCCAGTCAGAAGAAGCTGGTGCCGTGCCGCCCTGTCCTGTTCAGTATATCCTGTCATTCCCCTTTTCCCCCTCAAAATCTCTCCATGCTTATTTAGTTCATGGCATTTACTCATTCGTGTTGTCTGCAGGCCTCATTACCCATCGTGATTTACTTCACGACCATCATCTGCTCTTTTTTGGTAGTGCGCATCTACCGGTACGTTGATGCTTGATTGATCTACATGTTGTTTCTACGCTTTGGATTCTGTATGTCAGTACAATTGTCACATGCAAGCGCACTGGGTACAGGTCTCGTCTCTCTCTTCTCACTTTTGAATTTCTGATCTTTACACCGCCGGAACTCGTTTGTCGTCCTTTTTGCCTTGCTGGATCTACCCAACCTTTGTCTGCACGTTGTTTCCCCAAAGATCATGTGATCGTTGGTGAGGAAGTCATGAATGTGAGGAGATAATGGCACGGAGAGAACAAAAAAATATCGGTTGTGCATGTGTTTACTTTCATACAGAAAAAAAAAATATATCGGTTGTGCATGTAAATGCGGCAGGTGGGTTCGCAAAAAGGACGAAATCGCAACGAGCAGCTGGTCTTCATACATGGCCGGCCTTCAGGTACGTCTGTCTTTTTCTTCATTTGATGGTGTCTATTCTTCTATCTCACTGTCTTTGATTTTCATTTCCTTTTCACTCCAACGAGACTGGTTCTTTCTTGAATACCGTGGCTGTCCTCTCGCTGTAGAGCACCGATCAACGGCGGGACTTTTATGACGGCTCTTGACCCTTTTTTCCTCAGGTGTTGGTGTGATATCTGCCTTCTGATCTTCCGCTTCTGCTGCGTCTGGGCTGGGACAATTGATTAATCCCGACGTGCGTGCATGTGTCTGCGTCGAGGTGCGTGCAGCTGGAGGAGATGGTGAACTTGAGTGAAGAGGACCTCCTTCGAGGAAGAAGAAAAATGAAGAAGCTGTACAGCAAGCGGCTCTGGAGACTTTACAGATACAACTTTGACGAGTCAGTCCGTCAGTCAGTCAGTCTGTCAGTCTGTCAGTCTGTCGACCGAAATGGTCAAATGATCAGTTTCAATCGAAAAGATGTGTCTGCAAGTGCTCAAGGGTCTATGCAATACTATGAATGCCCTTTTTGACCCAATAGCATGGCATCTCAGCCTATCGTCAGTGCGGATAACAGACTCTTTGAGGGTCCCTATTTGATTTCATCTCTTCGGGCCTTGGCACGCGGGGAAGAGTTCTGCCTTTCAGCAATTCAAATGCGATTGAGCCAGCCTCAAGGAGGGGCCCAGGAGGTGTTGAACACAATCAAGGAGAATAGCTAGCGCAGTTGCGAAACCCAAAGGCAAAATTGGGATGACGGCCTTGAATCCTGAAGAGAGAGGCAGCGAATGGCACCTCTTCTTGTGCATGTGCACTTTGATATTTGTTCTTTTGCTCTCTGCTCTTCCCATGCTCACTGCAGCGGAGTCACGTGGTACCAACGGATCGGCATCACTCTGAACGATACGGTCCCCATTGCCATCACAATCTACTTTATCTCGTATGAGTCAGCCAGCGATTTGTTTTTTCTCTCTTTCTTTCCTCCTTTTGCTTTTTGCTTTGAATCGCGCCTGCATATTTTTTGAGTTCGCTGCTGTTGTTTTTTGAAACGCGAAATATTTTTCCTTCCATGAGAAATTTCTCAGACTTGACCTCACATGAGTGGACAGACCATGACAATTCGATCCTCGTTCCTTCTTTTGCTTTTTATGTCTGACTCTCTGCTCCTTGAAGGTTTGTGGTCGAATCGTTGATGGAGACGCTCTCGTGTGAGACCTTCGATGAAGGATTTGAGCCACGCCTGGTGGCGGCGCGTTCGGTCCTCTGCAATTCGACCTTCTATCAAGGTCAGTCAAGAGCTAAAGAAACGCACTTGGGAAAGCGTGTGTTGGTATACGATCAGTCACTCACCTTGTCGCTGCCCTGCATGCGTACTTCACCCGTTCAGTCTTTCGAGTTCGCCCTTTTAAAAGAATTGAAATTTCTTCGCATTGGATCTGGAGGGGCGATCTTTCTTGTCCTGTTTGGTGCTTCTGATGACTTTTCGTGAACCTTTTTGTGATCTGCATCGCCGGCAGCGGTTTCTTCAGCGGTTCATCGGCGTCTTTTTTTCGCTTCAGTGTTGTGCATGAAGACTCCCCGCAATCATGCATGCATTGGTCGATGGTCGTGCAGCGTGGGCGGCGGTCGTCGTTGCGATCACGACTTTCTATGCTTTTTTTATTCCAATGGCGACGGCCTTTCTGATGTAGTCAGTCTCTCAGCACATACACGTGCACACTTACTTTTTCGTCAACGTATAGTCCCCATCCGGCCATCGACAGGAAGCTCTTTCACAAATAGAGCGCAAGCCTTCTGTTCCTTTCCTGACATTCTCTTCTCTTTTTTTGGACTCTTCTCTCGTTGTGCCTTTCTCGGTCCGTGGTCCGTCGTCCGTGGTCCGGGTGTCTGTTCCGTCTGTTGTCTGTCTGCTTTTACTGTTTCTTTGAAAGGAAAAAGAAGAAAAGAAGTCAAGTTGTCTGTCTGCCTGCCTGTCTGCCTGTCTGCCTGTCTGCCTGTCTGTCTGCATGCCTGTCTGCCTGCATCAGCATCTGCATTCATCTCTCTTTCCTCCCCCCTCTCTTTCTTCCTTCCTTCCTTCCTTCCCCTTTCCTTGCTGCAGCTTCAGTCTGTCCCGGCTCGCCAACGTAACGCCGTCAATGGACGTCGGGGGGCCCAGCAAGAATCTCCTCGTCTCCCAGCATACAGCGGTCAGTCAGCCCTGCAGTGTGAAATGCTCTCCCTGTAGTGCATGCTCGCCACTCAGGTGGAGAAGTGAGGAGACTTCAGAAGCAGAATTCAGAGCAACATCCTGTTTTCCAATTTTCATTTGTCCTTAGAAAGGCCTTTGTCTTCTGCCTAGGTGCACATGACATTGCGTCCCGCTTGACTGTCACTGCATTCCTCACCTACCCTTGGTGTCCTCTAACCCCCCATGCATTTCTCCTCATACAGAATTCTTTATGCATTTTCATACAGAATCCCCATACATACATACATCTACCTTTGGTGTCCTCCAACCTCCCAAGCTGTCGTCTTTTCTTTTCTCTTCTCTTCTCTTCTTCTTCCCTTCGATCGATCCGTTCTTCCCCTTTCTCCTTCCTTCGTGCGTGCGTCAATGTGTTGTCGGTCAGGGTCTCGAGTCTCAAGCTGACGGATCGGAGTCTCAGGGCCCAAATTTGGAAAGGGGACACACAACTCATGTCCGTCAGTTAGTAACTTGATTTCAGTCCAGGAGGTCATGGTCGCATCTGTGTTTTTCTGTCTGCATGTCCGTACGGCTTCCGCCTTCTTGCGACTGATTGTATTTTGCGGAAAGAGGATCTGCAAGCCTTTCCCCTTCTCTTTCCCTTCTGTTAGCTTTTTGACAACTTTCAGCGCACAATTATGAACGACTGTCGTCGTTTTCGCGTCTCTGGAGTTTTTCCTTCTCCCCTTGTCTTTGCCCTGGTCTCCTGCTCAGGCGCTTCTGTCCAGCATCTCGCTTTAGGCGTTTCCCGTATCGATGCCTCCTTTTTAGATTCGCTATTTTTTATCTTTTTCCTGTTGGTGGGCACTGTTTGAGGAATAACACACCCATCTGCCCCTGCTTGCTTGCTTGCATGCAGAAACTCGCCCGATTCGGGCGAAAGGAAATGGCGAGCAGGCAGAAGGAAACTTTGAAACTGCTCAGCTTCCTCGCGTTCTTCAGAAGCAAACGGTTAGTGCTCCAATCTCCACTCCGGAAAGTTTCCTTTGGCCAAACTCCGCAAAGTTTTTGACTTTTCTGCATGTACGCGTATGCATCAGAGGCATGGAAGAAATAAAGGTCCTCATGTATCTGGGGGATAGCCAAGTCCAAGCCACAGAATGGGAAAGGCTGTCTCTTTGAGTTGTCATCGTGTTCCCCGATCAGTATACATGCAGCTGCTTTTGGTTCTGCCTTGCTCTATGAGTGCCTTAAATTTCAGTTCCTGCGTCGGTCTAGTTTCTCTCAATTCTTCATTCGGTCTCTTTCTCTATCCTCCCGTTGACCGCTCCTTGCAGAATGAAGTCTGCCCAGTTTCTAAGAAACTTTTCTTTCCTGCTGGGAGGGTACAGCGACGACTACTTTTTCTGGGAGGCCGTAATCATGATCAGGAAACTGACGCTGCAGGTGGGTGTGCCCATGAAAATCGATAGAGAGATTCTTTGCATGACTGTGCAGGAAAGGGACCCTGTGTTCTTGGCCGCTTGCGTCTGGTCTTGTTGAAAGCTTGAGCCGTATACTTTTTATTAGGTCACGGAGCTGTGAAACCTTTCTGAAGCGGGGGTGTGTATTGAATATGTGTCCGGAACCTGCAAGCATCAGAACTTTCGGGTACTTCTGTTTGTTTTGGAAGTTTACGTAGCTAGCCCGATTTAAGACATAAGGTAAGAAAGACATACGGAGTATCTATCGATACAACAGGTCCTTCCTTCCTTCCCTTCCCCGTGGGAATGGATCTAAGGTTCTTTCTTTCTTTCTGGTCGTTGCTTTCCTTTCAGCTCCTGATAGCGTACCCGATCAAGATCACGAACTCGGACAGTCGGACGATCATGATGATCTTCCACGGCTTCTTCTTCCTCACAGTGCAGGTCAGACAGACAGACAGAGACACAGACAGAGAGACAGAGAGCGGATGCATGGGGGCATGGGGGGACTGCGCATGAGGGAGGGAGGACTGTGTGGAGGAGCCCCTCAGAACGCTAGGGAGCAAGGGGGATGGACGGAAAGTGCACTCAGAATTTCGAGCGAAGACAGAGCATCAGAATGATAGGCGCACTGTATTAAGATCATTTCTTGCAGCTAACGGTGGTACAGTCCGGCAGAACATTCGGATGGAAGCTCTATCCATAGGTCACCCCAGTTAAAACTTTCTGCATTACGTGGAGTCGCGCTTTGCCTCAATGCTCCTCATTCTGCTTTGCGAATGCCCCCATCCGTCCGTGAGAGCGTATTCTGACTCTAGATGAATGCAAACATATCCGTACAACTGCAAACATCTGATTGATTATGTGTTGTTGCAGCTGTGGCTGAATCCCTACCAGCAGAGGGGCTCCAACATTTTGAACGACATGGAGGCCCTCTCTCTGGCATCCTGGCTGTCCACACTCATCCTCTTCACTGTCAGCTGGCTTATAAGAATTATTTTGTGTGTCCCCTGGCTGTCCACACTCATCCTCTTCACTGTGAGCCCGGCCGTTTTGAAATTATTGCATTTGGTGAAATTCAGAGACCGACAGAAAGTGTCCTTGTATTGTGTTCGAACGGACAACAGCTAGGCTTTACACGGGGTCCTTTTCATTGCCAGACTGCCCGCCTTCCTTCTTTTCTACCTGATTTTTCGGCTGTCTGGTTACGCATGAAGGAAGCATATTCATCAAAGGAGGGATCCCTTCTCTGTGCGTTTCACAACTTATTCCGAAAAACCGGAATGCTCCTTTGCGTCTTGAGTGGAAAAGAATATGAGAGAGTAACCACCCAACAAAGCGAGCAAGTCAGCGAGACGTTTCTCTTGGTGTGGTTTGTGCGTGTGAGAGAACCGTTTTTAGCTGCTCATCTAGTTTCATGGGTATGATTTCCTTGCTCCTGTTTCTCATGATCGCTCTCTTCATTCTCGCCTGCCCACCTCTGTCTGTGCAGGCCCTGTATGTCTTCGCGCCGGAATCAGCAGCGGTGTTTTGTATGATGTTTCTGATGCTCATCTCAATCATGATGTCAGTCAGTCTCTTTCTTTTCGTGTGCTCTCTCCTTTTTTTCGTCTGCTTCTTGCTTTTCTTTTTCATTGGTCTTTCCACACTCTCCAGGAACGTATGGAAGGATGAAGAGACCATTCATCTTTCTTACCTTCGGTTCTTCTCGGACATTCTTTCAATGGCAAGGCTGCTTGGATGAATGCAGATATCTTGTGCCCACCTTCTGGTACATCGTCGACGGGTTCCTGCGTGAAATCTTGAAATGGGCAAAAGGTGGGTAGGTGGGTGTCGACCAGGTTTTGTTCGAATCAAAGCTTTAAAAAGTTGGATCAACTTCAGCAGCCGCTCGCGGTCCCGTCTCGAATTTTGTTCTTGACCTCATTTCCGGGCTTCTCCCGCTCCTTTTTCCCACTCTCTGTGCTTCCTCCCTTCCTTCCTTCATGCAGGGATGAAGAAACTGGACATGCATTTACTTTCATATCTGTATGGGGGATTCTGTATGAAAGTAAATGCATGCACACCCCTTCCTTCATGCAGGGATGAAGAAACTGGACATGCATTTACTTTCATATCTGTATGAGGGATTCTGTATGAAAGTAAATGCACGCACACCCCTTCCTTCATGCAGGGATGAAGAAACTGGACAAATCGGAAATCAACTGGCTGTTGCGAATTTTTTTGAAGTCTGGAATGTCAGTCCTTTTGCAGTCCTCCTTCTGTCCCCCACGCCGACTCTCTCTCTTCCTTCTGTGTTTTTGTTCTGACAGTCCTTCCATACAGTGCGGATGGATGGATCCTCATTTCAAACAGTCCCTCCTTACTTGATTGATCAGAGAATCCTGAAGAGCTCTATTGATTGACAACACACAGAGAAGCACTCACACGACTGCTTGAATGCAACAATGAATGTGTGCCTGCATGAGTGAATGAATGAATGAATGAATGAATGAATGAGTGACTGAATGAATGTGTGCCTGCATGCATGACTGACTGACTGACTGACTGACTGACTGAATGAATGAATGAATGAATGAATGAATGAATAAATGAATGAATGAATGAATGAATTGAATGGCTGAATGAATGCAGGTTCGACCTCATGGACAGGGCCTTCCGGTGTTACAGCTCTCGTTCGTTAGTCGACACAGTTTCCCTCGAGTCTGTTACTGGTCAGCAGCTGCCTCTTTCTCTGTCTTTCTCTGCCTGCATCCATCCGTGTCTCTCGGGCTGTTTGTGACTTTTGCTTGGGCGTTTCCCTGGGGATGAGTGGTGAATATGGAGAATTAACAATGTGGGCGCATGTATAGGTACTCCACTCCGACACGCAGGCACCCGGTGTCCGTCGATCCATCCAAACATCCCAGTCAAATGCATGCTCAAGCAGCCCCCCCGTATGCACGCAGACGCACAGAAAGATTTGCATTCCATGGCACTGCTTTCTCTTCCCTCTTCATGAATACTCATTATGACGTCGTCTCACAATTAAACAACATCTGCAGGCGACTACAAGGGGATCTACCTGTCTGTCTACAACGCAGACCGCGTCCTCAAGCCTCGCACAGGTCCGTGCAGGGGCCTCGCCTGCATGCCGGTCGCTGCAATGCCGATGGAGCTACCTGCACAAATCCACTGAACCGTCCCGCCGTGTCTGCTTATTCGCTGACAGATATTAAGCACAACGAAACGGCCAACGAACTTCTCCTTTTAATGAATTTGCACGATTTCCCCTCCCCTCTTCAGTAGAAGGATCCTCGTCGCAATCAGCCCAAAAAAACATTTGTGGATACAGGAGGCAGGGAGCCAACCAACATGAATAGGTTTTCTCTCACAAAATTGCAGGGTTTTGGTGAAGGAAAGGCATATATACATCGAACAGGAATTACTCAAAGTCACATACTTTTTCCAGATGGATCGATACATCTTTGAGTGAATTCCAATTGCTTTCTCTCTCAATTGGGTGACTGCATGGATGGATGGATGGATGCAGGCACTCAGGTCCAGTTGACCCGTGCGATCCTCGTGAAGAAGCTGGTGCTGATGAGGGAGATCGAAAAGGTAGAAAGGAAGCATGAGCTGAAAGGAAATGAAGGCATGATGTGACTATGAATGTTTTCTGAATCAATACAAACACTCGGGGGTGTACACTGTCCCGCAGGGATTTGGGGTTTTGTTTGCTGGCATGCATTCATCACCGTCTGTCTATTTGCATCCCTCCCTCCCTCGCTACATGATTGATGGATTGATGGATGGATGGATGGATGGATGGATGCAGGTGTTGCACAACTGGCGTGCCTACCGGTACTTCTTTGTCCAGGGCGTCGCCAAGAGACCCCAGAAGCAGAAGACCTGGCTCTGCAGAAAGAGATTGGCGTGGACGTTGCAGGTCAGTCTTCCTTCCTTCGTTTCTCTCTCTCTTCCTTTCTCTTTGGCTCCTTCTCTCTCTCTCTCTCTCTCTCTCTCTGTCTGTCTCGCTCTCTCTCTGTCTCTCTGTGGTCGGGTTGGGGTGGGGATACGTATGCGATCACTTGTTGCGCGCTTCTACTTACTCCTCGAAAATTTTCGCTCGCGACTCTTCTCAACTTCCACCTGACCCATCTGACCTTTACTCGGGGAATAAAGGAACAAAGAATGTGCGTGGGGAGTTCCTTTTTTGCCCTGTATGCTGCACTTGCAACCTGACGATCGAAGCTTCTGTACACATCAAAAGTCTCTGAGCTGTTCGGTCTTTTTCTTAATTGCCTGCAGGACTTCGCCATTACCCCTCCCCCGAGAGGTGTCGAGTTCCTCATCCGGTTCGCGTTGATGCTCCGAAAAGAACTGAACACAAAGGAACGGCTGGCTCAGAGGGCTCTGGAGGGTCGGTCTTTTTCCTTCTCTGTGTGTGTGTGTGTGTGTGTGTGTGTGTGTGCGTGTGTGTGTGCGTGTGTGTGTGTGTGTGTGTGTGTGTGTGTGCGTGTGTGTGTGTGTGTGCGTGTGTGTGTGCGTGTGTGTGTGTGTGTGTGTGTGTGTGTGTGTGTGTGTGTGTGTGTGTGTGTGTGTGTGTGTGTGTGTGTGTGTGTGTGTGTGTGTGTGCGTTGTGTGTGTGTGTGTGTGTGTGTGTGTGCGTGTGTGTGTGTGTGTGTGTGTATGTGTGTGTGTGTATTTGATTGCCTGCTTCTCCCTCCTTTTCCTTGTCTTTTTGTGCGATCGTCCCTTTTTTTATTCATGTTGGTTTTGCCGCCCTTTTGCAAGTCCATCCGTTTTTCCATGCAAGCCTTCATCCATTTGCCAATGCATCTTTTCATCTGTTTAGATGTCTCTCTGCCTTCTTTGCTTCTCCACATTCATTTCGCCGCGATTTCTTCGGATCCAAACAGAGGGGTCTACCTTCGAAAGATTCCTTCGAATGCGGGGGATGGCTTGCAACACCTTTCATGTGCTTGCATGTATGCAGATGATCATCCCATTGAGTTCAAATCCTTTGCATTCGACCTTGTGGACCTCAGGTGGGCATGCATCTGTTTTTTTCATTTCACTTTCTCCTTCCCTTCTTCCACCTTTCCTTCCTTTCCGTCTGTTCCTGAAGCTTGACTGACATGAGGGAGCAAATCGTGCCAGATTGAACGTAAGAGGAAGCAAGAAGGAGTGACACGAAACCCATAATCAGTGCGCTGAGAAAGAGGCCAAAGCTTTCTTGGATTGCGATCACCCAGCTTACTTCTCTTTTGTGTCCTCTCTGAAAATATGTGCGTGCAGTGAGTATGCCGACGAAGAGAACGAAGACTCCTTCGACGCTCTAGCAGAGGCAGACTCGAAGGAGAAAGACATGGAGGAGGGGAAGGAGAGGAAAGGATCCGTCGACAAAGGGTCCTCTGGGAGGGGAAGGGGGTCGGGTCAGTCAGTCAGTCAGCTTGTGGTGTTTTCTTTTCTTTCTCCGAGTAGGCCTGAAGATGCAGAAGCAACTCTACAGTGTTTTCTCTTGCCTTACACTGTGATTTGTGAACATGATGCCTCTCTCTCTCTCTAAGTGTGTGTTCCGGCATGTGTGATTCCTTCTGGGTGTCTCTCTTTTTGAAAGGGTGTTAGCATACGTTGACCCATACATTCTTGTAAGTGCACGTACGGATCTTGCACCTACCCATTTGCCTGTGCAGTTCATGAGAGTGTCCTTGGAGCAGCAGCCGTCACGCCAGCGGTGGTCCGTGGAGGGTCCCGGAGACAGCGAGACGAATTCGATGACGATGAGGATAGTGACGGCATCTGGGTCAGTGGGTGAAGGGGGAACGAAGTGACGGTGTGTGTGAGCGACTATCTGTATCTTTCTCTCTCTTTCGCGTTCGGGTGCTCGTGTGCCAGTGCATTTGCAAGTGGCCTGCTTTGTGACGAAAACACATGCCCCGCAATGAACAGAAACTTCATACAGGAGTCTTTGAAGGCGATTAACAATCCTTCAGATTGTTTTCAGCAAGCCCGGCGATCCAATCAGTTAGTTCGGTGTGTCGCAATTCGCTGCACAGACAAGCACGTTGTTGTTGTGCCAAACCTTTTGTTTGTCCAAAGAAGCTTTTTCTGTATCCGCATTCTTCCCCATGCATGTTGCCTGCCTGCAGATTCCTCAGAACGAGATGAGGTCACTGGGAGAGTGGGCCCGCGGTCTGGCAGAAGCACGGGACCCTAGTAGCCCCATTGACAACTCAAGATTGGTCCGTCCGCTGCTTTTTTTACTTGATTGACTGGATTCCTGCATGTTGAAGTTGATTTGTTTTTTTTTGACACAAATCGTGATATCTCTTTCAGAATTAGCTCTTCGCTTTGCGGATGCCTGGTACAACGTGCACATACAGACTCACGTCTTCGTTCCTTTTCTGTCCTTTTGGTGGGTCGATGCAGAATCAATCTAGATGTGGTTTTCTGAGAATGAGATTCTTGATCGATCTGTCAATCTTCTTCTGTCTGAGATAACGATTGGTCTTCTTTGTTCTCCGTCCTCTTGTTCGACGCTGCAGAAGAACAAAAGAGGAAGTTTTCAGTCGGCCTCCTCTCTCTCTGGATCGTTGCCTGAGGTCGCACAGACGCATTTCGTCAAGCCGGTCCGTTGCTTTCTTGTGCCAACAGTCACTCTTTCAGTTCCTCTCTAAGATGACACGCATACCTTTCTGCCGTTTCACTTTACGACGATCTTCGTGTGTCAACACAAACAGAACACATGAGTCTGAGTGTAGTGGGAGACTGAGTCAGTTCTTTGGGTCTTCATCTCTGCAAGCCGATTTCTCTTTTCAGCCCCTCCAGCCATGCTTTCTTTGTCTTTCTTTCTTTCTTTCTTTCTGCATGCATGCATGTCTCTTCGAATCTCTCTGATGAATTCTCGCAGGAAGCAAGACGATCATCCGCAGAGGCAACGGCAGCAGGGTACCGGGACAGTGTGGTAGGTCTGCTCCATTTATTGTTTGTTTTTCATCAGGGTCGCAGAGTTCCCAGTTTTCTTTGTCTTCTTTCTGTTTTCTGTTTTCCTTGTCCTGGTCGCACACTGTGTCCCGCTTTGTGTCAAAACACATATCAGATTGTCTCAGCGGCATTGCTCTTTCTTCCCTCTTGTGACCTCAGCGTTTTTTTCGAAGACCCATGCAAGAGCTCTGATCACTCCAAAATCTTCTTCTCTTGATTGATTGACTTGCTAACATGATATCTGCAGGAGACGCCGAGGAGTTATGAGCCCAACGAGGACGCCCTTGCGGTCAGCAGCTGCAGAAGACTGATTGACGAATGGAGGGAGGCCTTCGATCGATCGTTGTGTCCAGCATGCCCTTCGCTTACCTTCGCGTTTCTTCTGGGGGTTGTCTTGGCGTTTATCTTCGGCTGTGTGTGGGAGTGTGTGTGTCGCTAAGATTCTCGCCTTGTCATTTTGTCTTTCTCAGTCTGTATGTGCTCTCATTTTTTTTTCGACTTTGCCTGCCGTGCCATTCTACTTCATGCCCAAATGGTCAATATAACTTCCTTTCTTTTTGTGCCTTTTCTGCTTGTGTTCCTCACCCCGTCATTCGTGCCTTTTTGTCTCTTTCGATTTTCCCTTTCTGCATCAATCCACGTGCTCGTGGGATCTTCTTTCGCAAATCCTTCAACTCGTTCTCCTCCTGTAGACCCTCATTGCTTCCCCGTCTGACTGGATATTTGATTTGCAGACGATGGTAGACCAACTGAGTGACAACAACTCGCTGATCAGGTGGGTGAATCTGTTCAAGATCGAAAAGAAAGGAGCTTAATTGGTATTGCACCGAATGTAGCTTCTTGCTTCTGGGATTTGAGGTGGCACTAGATTCTGTTAGCACAACCTCCAACACCGTACGACAGAGCATGGATGGGTCGGTGGGTGGGGGCTTCTGACGGGATTGAGAACTTTTCTGAAAAGAGGGTGTAAAAAGACAAAAACCTGGGCAAGGTTTTCTCCCGTTCTCTCATCTTCTTTCTGTTGATCTGTCACCTTCTTCTTCTTCTTCCTTTGTCACTTCCGGCTGTCGCATGCAGTCTGGGTCTTGAGATGGATCTTCTCTTCACAGGGGGGAAGGAGACTCTAGGGACCAACACGCCTGTCAGTCAGTCTGTCTGTGGGTTGCTTTTAATTTTTAATTTATCGTTGTCTTGGAAGTCGTCTTTTGAAAATGAGTGCAAGTATTGACGCAGTGGGAGATCGAGACCTGATGCCCGCCCGACTTTTGATTTGTTTTGCGTTTTGTGTTTTCGTGTTTTCTTCTGCGGAAACGAGCTGATCAATCTGTCTGCCGATCATTCGAAGCGTGGGAGAGAGATGCACTTTGTTCGAGGGTGCCTGTGTTCTCAATTGTTACTTGGTCTTTGCTCTAGGTGCCCGAAATTCTTCCGTTGTTTGAGATACTTCAGATGCGAGACCCGTCTGTGCAAAGGACCGTAACAACGCGCATCCACACATTCTCCTTGGCTTGTGTACTGACCCAAAGCCGACAAAAAAAAAAGACTCGCATGCTCAAGTCATTCTTGGTGTACGAAGTTTAATGATCACATGCGAAACATGGACTGCAGAAAAAGGGAGGAAAGCTGTCCGCAGCCATCGCACAAAGAGAGGTTAGCCAGCAGCGAGTTTCTCATGTGAATGAGGGCGTATGCACAGTTGTCATTTGTATTCCTTCTCTGCTCTTCTAAATCACTTTTAACAAAAGGAAAAGCGCTCGAGAAACCGTCCAGAGAGAACGGTCGAACATACTGGAACGATCAAATGCTCTTTCCCCCCTTCGTCTCCCTTGCCGCTTATGTGTGTGCACATGGAGAGAGATTCTACGTGTAAGACTTCCACTTTTCATTTTGTTTTGTCCTCATTCAAAGCAAAAAAGCCCCTTGCTTTCATGCATTGGACTCGCCGCTCTCCCTCATTCTTCCTCGCAGCGAGACAGGCAGTCGCCATCCCGTTTTTCCCAAAGCCGGGGGGGGTCTGCTGCCGCGAGGGCGAATTTAGCGAAGGCCCGCACGTCCCGTTTGAGAGACACCTTCATCGAGGCACAGAAGAAAAGAGACTCCGCAGAAGAGAGACGTCAAAGCCAGGGGAGTCAGACGAGAGAGAACAGGGACAATATTTTCATTCCTGGGCGAGGAAGATCAAAAAGAGGAATGGGAAGCGGGAGTGAGAGCAGAGCAGACAGCGACGTGCCAAGTCCATCAAGAAGAGCCCCTGAGATGATGGAAGAAGCGGCGCACGGAGCGCCGCCCTACAGGTCTGTTCTGTCGATGGATGAGAATTGAATGCTTCTCCGCAACGAGTCCTTTCAGCAGTGCAGAGAGAGAAAAGGGCTTGTGGTGATTGTGTCTTTTGAAGTCACTTCGAGTGTTTATGAATCTAAAGGCTGGCGTAGATGTTCCGCCATTTTCCTATCCTGTCCAGTAATTCAATTGATTCTTTTTCTCTCACATGCATGCGTTTCATCGGGAAGTTACATTTCAAATAAATTGTTAAACTTTGAAATAAATTAAAGTGGTTAGAGCCGGTGAAAACACTGCAATCTCCCGCCTTCTGTTACCCTCCTTGTCCTTCCCCAAGCAGTGTGGGTAGCCAGTCGAGTCTGCCCTCTCTGAGCTCCGGCAACCTTTCGGAATTAGTCGATGAGGTTGCAGAGGGAGCATTCAACTTTAGGTCGGTCAGTCGTCCGATTGGTTTGTTTGTCTGTTTGTCTCTTTGGCTGTCAGGGAAGGTTCTGTTAGAGTTAGGAGCGTTCTGTCTTGCATGTCCTTTGATGAACAGGATGCTGTATTTTCTTTCATACAGAATATGCATTTTCTTTCATACAGAATATGCATTTTCTTTTTCTTTCCCAAAGAATTCTGTATGAAAGAAGATGCATGTCCTTTGATGAACAGGATGCTGTATTTCCCTAGGATGCATATGTGAGAAGTTGCACATGAATTTTACGAATATGTACTGCAGAAACGGCTCCGTGATAGACGTCAGCTTCACTTCCAGCTCTCAGGGATCCATCCAAGTACCAGACGTCGCGGTGAGTTTCTTTCCTTTCCCGTCTGTTCTGTTGTTCTGTTGATCGATCTGTTTTTCACTCTCTGTGTTTCTCTGTGTTCCCTTCAGTGCACCCCTTGACCTTTCTCCATTTGAAGTTTGACGTTATATGGTTTGTGCCTGAATGCGCATGCCCGAGCAGGCTCTTGGATACATCCACAGCAACAGCGACAGCGACCTGCAAGAAAGCGGCCCCACCCCCGCAGCAGCACCGAGTAGATGGGGAGGCAGGAGAGCCGAGGGGGAGGACAGGATGGAAAGGCAAAGAGGCAATGAGTACGAGGGACATGCGGATGCTGGAGGTACGTGAGTTGCATGCTCCTGTTCTGCCTTTCTTACAAAATGGGGAAGAAAACTGCAGGCAAGTCACGGAGATGCAATAAGCCTGTCTGCCTTGCCTGTCTGCCCCTCCGCACGCGATCTCAAAAAGTCCCTCCCTCTCTCTCCCTTTCTTTTTTTTACGCGCGAATCTAAATTTGCCTACACTAATATGTGCGTGTGCACTTCTATTTATCACCGCAGCCGGACCCCGCAGCCGTGTATTGTTTAACGTTTACATTTAAAAGAATTCTGTATGAAAGTAAACGCATTTAAACAACACATTTCTCACTGCAGCCGGACCCCGCAGCCGCCCCACAGCAGCAGAGGACCACTATGTAGGATCTGCACGGAGTATGGATGGTCCGAATGGGGTGGAGCTCGGGAGCGCACCCCCAGTCAGTTGGTCGGAGTTTGTTTGCCAGATACCAAAATCATGCGAGGCCTGCTTACTTCAAAATAGGCGGCACATCATTGGAAGGGGGAAGCCCGGTGACTTGAAAGGAATTTTATGATTGAAACAATTGAAGTTGAAAAAAACAATCCACAAAATAAATTGACACGGTCCTGTCCTATGTGGTCAGAGCAGTGGTGCTGAAGACGGCAGGTTCTCTCTCTAGAATCATTTTGTTCATACACAGTCATGCATCTGTTTTTCATTCGTTTGCTCTGCTCTGAGCATGCCTGCCTGTTTGTTTGCAGGACGACAACTCGGAGGAGTGTCCTGTGTCCCCGTTGCCCTTCCAGATCAGAGGGGGGGGTGCTACAGGGGAGCGTGGGAGTGCGGCCTCGGTGGTTGTGAAGGAGAGTGAAGAGGACGGAAGGCGTTCTTCGTCCTCCTCTTCTTCTCAGTCTAAAGAGGGGGAAAGAGGGAGATTGCAGGAGGAGCAGATCGCAGAGGCAGCAAGAAGATACAGAGTTGACAAGGAAGACGATTTTGATGAAGACGAAGAAGAGGAAAAAAACGACGATGATGAATTTGGAGGTGGGAGGGAGGTGTGATGAATGCATGGACACCATTGAAGCATCAACCGTCATGTATGTGCGATTGGGTTTTTTTGGTTCCTTTTCGACCCGGTGTGAAAACAGTCCGGTATCGTATGGGCGAGGAAAATTCTGAAGTCGGATAAGAGCGTAACATTCTCAACAGATACTAATGGATTCATTAGTATGTCTCTGACTGCAGGATTCATAAGCACACAAACATGTCGACCAGCAGCTGCCAACAGAGCACATGCGTCCCCACTTGAAACATGAAGAGTTGCACGCATGCCCACACGTGTTCACCCATGCATCTGCCCGTGCAGGAAGCCTGGGAGGGAACTCACAGGAATCTTTCGAGGGCTCTCTGGGAGGAGATGAGGAGTACCGGTGAGTGAGTGACTCAAAGAGAGAATAGGAGGCGTAGAATGGCGGACAGCAGAAAGAAGCAGCTGCAAAGAGACCCAGAGGCATACCTTCTGGCGCCTCTAGACGTCTTTCTCTTTCTCACAACGCTTCTTTCATACGCAAGTACACAAACGGACAAAGATGCACAGGCCCATGTGGATATTTGTGCATGAGTGTCGAAACAAATGGATGCAGAGCCAAAGTGGCGGCCGAAGACGCTGCAGCGGAAGAAGAAGCGCGTGCAGACAGAGCAGACGTTGAGGGACAAGACCCGTACGGCAGTGAGAGCTCCATAGGCTCATGCTGGAAGCACGTCAGTCCAACAGATAGACCGTTGAAAGCTTTGTCGTCAAGAGAAGCAAAGGAAAAGAGAAAAGAACCCAGAAGTCCTTGAACGCAAAGGCGCACAAAATGAACAAAAGACGAGCATCAAAACTTATTGACCCCTTCTTTCTCCGACTTCTTCCTTTTCACTCTGCTCAATGTCGGTCCTTATTTTTGCGGGTCTGTGACAATGCAGATTCATTTGACGTCATTGACAGCCTACCTGTCTTGTTTCTTTTCCATATTGTCCGTCGTTTTCTTTTTGTGCACTCTGGTCCTTTCTTTTTGGGCACTCTGGTCCTTTCTTTTTGGGCACTCTGGTCCTTTCTTTTTGGGCACTCTGGTCCTTTCTTTTTGGGCACTCTGGTCCTTTCTTTTTGGGCACTCTGGTCCTTTCTTTTTGGGCACTCTGGTCCTTTCTTTTTGGGCACTCTGGTCCTTTCTTTTTGGGCATGCAGGTTCAAGTCGACCTTCTGACGACGCTCGCCATCGAGGATGCCCTGATTTGGTTGGTGCATGGGTGCTTTGCTTAAATTTCGTTTGACACACGGATGAATGTAGATGGATTAAGAGCAATACAAAAGAGCCCAACGGTTTGGGTGACGGATTTCTCCCGATATTCAGTTGTCCGATGCGTGGGGTCCTTCTGATTCGATCCATCCTCTTAGATTTTTCTGCTCTTCCTCTCGTCGCTTTCCATCATAAAAGAAGGTGTTTCTGCGTTCTTGTATACATTGAGATGTCTCTCTCCAGCTCCCTTTCTAAGTGTTGTCACTTCGCACACACGCTCTGTCACTGGTCGCGAGCCATTCCGTCAAAGACCAACCACATGCATGTTCCTGCAGGATGGAGGACGAAAACGAAACGGACCTCTCTTGGAGACCTGATCTTGAAGGTGAATCGGAATCTATTTATTTGGTTTTCTTTTGCATGCGTGTAAAGTGAATGAATGTTGCCGATGCGACCAAATATACAAGCAAAAACAGAAAAGACGCTTTGCGTTCATACTGTGTGCCTTTATGAAAGGTCCTTCAGGGTCTCAGATGTCCCTCGAATAAAGTTCCAGTTGTCGATTTTTCCCGAATCACTAGCTGATTGATGGTGCTCGTCAGCCTGCTGCGTTGCTGTTCCTTCCTGACGCCAGACATGCATGGACATCTCGTGTCGCATCTGCACGAACGTTCACCCAGATGCAACGAACAAGTCGGTGGACCTCTTTGAAGAGAATTGTTTTTGTATTGATCTGACTGCAGGCACGAGAGGAGCACTCTATCGCAATTTTTTTTTTCACACAGAATTCTTTTTAATACAGAATTTCATACAGAAAATGAATGTATTGATCTGACTGCAGGCACGAGAGGAGCACCCTATCGCAAATTTTTTTTTCATACAGAATTCTTTTTAATACAGAATTTCATACAGAAAATGAATGTATTGATCTGACTGCAGGCACGAGAGGAGCACTCTATCGCAAGCTGATCCTTCGTAATTCCCAGACCCTCGACATCATATCTGCCCTCGGTTGGTTCCCTCAAACAAATAGATTCATTGATGTGCATGTGTGGGGCTTTTTGCAATCTGAGAGGTGCATTTCGATGTGCTTCGTCCTTGCTATTTTCTCTCATCTGCTCTGTTTGTTTCAACCCTTCGGTGACCTGCGTTGGAGCCTGCATGTTGTATTCACTTTTCGAAGAATCCTTCCCTCGTTTTGAGACGTGCAATTGTGTCTGTGAAGGGATTTATATATCTCACTTCGTATATGCCTTTCTGCAAGCATCCAGTTGTCTGTTGTCAAAAATGAATTCCTGTCTGTGGATTGCTTTTCTTTCTCTTTTCCGTTCTCTCTTTGCAGGCGACGCGTTCTTCACCCATAAGGCAGTGAAGAAGGCAGAGCGGAGGGGTCAGCAGACGGAGAAAGTGCTTTGTTGTTTTCCCTCGAGTCTATGCAACGAGCCGCCATGAATGCAGATAGAGAGACATAAGAAGAACGTCCTTCAGATTCAGACACAGACTAAGGGAATGTCGGCAAATTCGAAAGTATCCGATGGTACGTGTCTGTGTGCCTGGGGATGTTCCTCTACAGTGCCCTCCTTATTTTTCTGGCTGATCAGCTGTCTTTCACTGTCTGCACTCATTCTTCTTTTGAAACTGTTTGAAGTCTCGGGTGAGAGTACGCATGCATTTTTGCGTGCAGGTGTAAACCTTTTGAAGCTCTTGGATGGCCTTGCGATGATCAAATCTTTGGATCAATCCGTTGTGCTTTGGGTCAGTTCCTCTATCTGTCCATCTGTCCGTCTGTCTCTATGTATGGAGAATATTCTGCCAGAGAAGAGATGATGTTGCTTGCATCGTTCTTTTGCATAAATTTTTGCCCTTTTCTTGTTTATTCTTACGTCTCTGTCAGCTTGCGTGTCTTTGAGTTAACCTTTGATCTTCCTCAGTTTCCATGAGATCAAATGCGTTCTTCGTCACAACACTATGCGTGTTTCTGTCCGTTTCAGCCCTCGAATCTGTGGGTGCATATATGTATGTCCGTGAAGAATTTTTGTTTGATGCATTCTCTAACTGTACGTCTATCTGTTTGATGTCCACCCTCCTATTGAATGTTCTTGTGAATCGTCCAGCTCTACCCTGTGTTTCTGGCGCGCTGTGTTTTGGATGTCGACGGTTTAGCTCGGCCCCAAGACGCTTTAAGAAGGCCCGGCTTGGTGGCTGAGAGAAGCAACGATAGAAAGCAGACAGCTGCAGCTGCCAGGAGACAGAGCATAGAACAGACCATCGCACCTCCTCCAACGACCCAGAGAGGGAACTCGAGAAGAGGAAGTCTAGGAATGAGTCAACTCGCGCAACCGCCAGCGAGAGGGAACACGAGAAATATGAGTGTCCATCTCGCAAGAGCATTAAGCGACCAGTCGGTGGGACGGAGTCAATGCGGATCTCTGTACAGAGGCATCACAGGTCGGTCTGTCTCTCTGTTTCTCTTTTCTTGTTGTCCTAGCTGCTTGTTCGGTCTCTTCTTTCACTTTGCTGCGTATCAGAAACTGACAGACAGTGATTCAGGAGACACAGCCGAAAACAAGTGGTTAACCACTTCAATTCAATTCAGTATGGGGATTTTCTTTGGAAAAACATGCAAATAAATGCAGGACTGCAAGACGACAACCAAAGAAAAAAGCTGGCGGAGTTGAACCTACAGGAAGCCTTGAGTCAGTCAGGACAGGAAGGGGCTGAGAAAGTGGGGAGTCATTAAAGAAGTAAACGAAAGGAGTGGATGATAAGACTTTAATTCACATGGATTCGGTCTGTCACCTTGATCGATGATGACCATAAAACCGATGACAACAACCACGTGCATCGAGAGGGTGACACTGTCTCGACTCATGTCGAGAAGCGGAAAGAGAAGTAAAAGAGAACGGAAAACATGTCCCGGGGATGATTTTTTCTATTCCTCTTTGAAAGTTCTGTAAGCAATGTGCGTGTGCGTGTGTGTGTGTACACTTTGAGGAATTCTCCACCCTTTTCTTTCTTTCGCTTCTTGTTTCTCTCCTCCTGTGTGCAACCAGGTGTGCACCGCCACAAACAAGATACAGACGGGCACGGTCAGTAATCGTGTGTGTCGTGGTCATGGCCGATTCAGTTCAACATATCGGAGAGAGCTCTGGAGTCCATAATCTAAATTCATTTCAAGCCCTCTTTGTGGATTTCTTTTGAGACTTTTGACATTTGTGTGTCGGTCTCTTGTCAACAGCAGCGTGTCTTTTCACTTATTCTTTTCCGTTCTTTTGTTTACCGAAAGAGTCCGTTTCCCAAGACTTTGCCCTTGCGCTGCCTTTTGTCTGGAAAGTGTTTTTCCTGTGCTGCACCGACACTTTTCTAATCATGCTGCAGAACTTTCTCGTCGAGGGTCCAGACTGAGCATCTCAGCACAAAATAGACGCGCCTCTCTGGCTCAACAAGCCTCTCTCTTCTGTCAGTAAGTCAGTTAGTCATTTAGTTAGTCAGTGAGTCTCTTTCTGTTAATTGTTCTTTTTGGTTCCAATGAATCAGTCAGGCCTTTTTTTCCCTTTGTCTGTCAGTGTTCAGCCTGTTTTCTTTCTTCTTCCTCTCTTTCCCGCCTTGGTGCTGTTTCGGTATCTTTCGGACAGCGACAGCGGAGAATCTTAGAGGGAGCCTGCCTGCCATGAGACCGTGAGACTTCTTTTGGACCAGCACTGTCGTTTTCCCTAGCTCTTCTTGCCAATGCCCCCACTGCCTCTCGAAGTGACGATCCCTCTGCATGTGTTCTCTGTCAACTTTTCATTCCATGGGATCTTTGTCTCTCTCTCTCTCTCTCTCTCTCTCTCTTTCTTCCTTTCTTTCTTTTTTTCTTTCTGTCTGTCTGTCTTTCTTTCTTTCTGTCTTTGTTTCTTTGTTTCTTTCTGTCTTTGTTTCTTTGTTTATTTGTTTCTTTCTGTCTTTGTTTCTTTGTTTGTTTGTTTCTTTGTTTCTTTGTTTCTTTCTTTCTTTCTTTCTTTCTGTCTGTCTGTCTTTCTTTCTTTCTTTCTTTCTCTGTTTGTTCCTTTCTTGCAGTGTCGGATGAATTGAAAGACAGTGGGGCAGCAGAGGACAAACACGACAGGGCAGAGCGGGGAGAAGGAAGGGCGTACGTCTACTCCCCCCCCGTGTCCCCCCGCACGTTGGAGGCCCGAGACTCTACAGGTACTTCGGCATTCATTTATTGCGGGGGGGTTGCGATTTTGTTCTTCTTGTTTACAGGAGAAAGAAAGTCTGTCTATCGCGAGAAAGCGTCCTCAGGAATGATGTTGAGTTGTCAAACGAGAGACTGATCAATCGCATATTTTGTTGTCCTCTGTGAGATGTTCGCCAGTGTTTTGCGTTCTGATCTTGGACGAGCAGATTTAAAGAACAAGAAAAAGGAGAGCAGGGCAGAAATGAAGCGCGCTTCGCAAAAACATTCTTCTTGCGGGTGCAGTCATGAGCGCGTGACATCAAAAGGTAAGACTCAGAGGGACTCATCTTGAGACAAAAAAACAGCTGTATTCTGCGTTTGGGTCACAATAAAGTCTAGATAAGTCCATCACACCAGAGAGGACCCGACGGTTGTTTGGTCTTTCTGCATGCACCCCTTCTCTTCCCACATTCCCACAACGCAATGCAATGCAGGGTCCCCAGGGAGGAACAGAGGCGTTCTGGTCTCGGGAGGCTCTCCCAGGATGTCGCCCAGGAAACAGGTGAGAGGGTGGGCAGGCCTTTCTGGGGGTGCATGGGTGGTGGGTGAGAAATAGACGGAGTGGGAGAGTAATTGCTGATTCAGTTGGAGAAGCAGCCAGTCAGTAAGGAAGGAAGGAAGGAGAGACAGGAAAGAATCAAAAGGAGAGTGATTAAAACCAACCATCAGACATGGAAAAAATGACAGAGGGAGTACTTGAGAGGTTGAATGAAAAGATCGACGTAAGCGTGAGACAGCTGAGAGAAGGGGGAGGGACCAACACATCGATCGCTTGTGGGCCATGCAAGATTTCCAACCAGGTTTCTCCTCAAGTAATTGACTTGTGAAGAGAATCCATTCCAGCACGTTGTTTATTTATTTATTCCCTCCACGTGGACTTACTGACGCCCTCTTCCCTCCCTCCCTCCCTCCCTCCACACGTTGAGTGGAGACGTTCAGGGAGGACTGTTGCTTCAGGAGGAAGAAAGAAAGAAAGAGAGCCATTATATTGCATACGCTTCAGCCGCGTTTCACATGCTTCCCTCGTCTCTCTCTCTCTCTCTCTCTCTCTCTCTCTGTGTGTGTGTGTGTGTGTGTGTGTGTGTCTCTCTCTGTGTGTGTGTGTGTGCAGGTGACGCTGATGCTGGGGGATGACGACGACTGACGAGTGATGGGAGGAGACGGTGATTTTTTCTCCCTCGTCTTCCCTCTGTCTGCCTGTCTGTTAGTTTCGGAGATACTATCTGTACTGGTGGGAGGAAAAAACGAAGGAAGGAAAGAAGCAGGGAGGGGGGGGCCGTGCAGAGAGAGAGAGAGAGAGAGAGAGAGAGAGGAGGAGAGGCCTGCATGGTGACAAGATCAAAAAGGCAGACTTCAGATTATCACTGATAATTTTCAGATAGATGGGGGTAGAGTGGGTACAATGGAAAGGGGGCGTAGAGTGGGTGCAGTGGGAAGAGAATTCGTCGTCGCTGCGATTCATCCATGTCTTGGGGCAAGAAGGTTTCGATTTTAAATCCTTGATGCTTTAAAGACCTGCATGCAATCAATTTTTTAAATTGATTTGCCCATGCAGAGAACTAGGCAGAGAATCGGGGAAGAATGCAAGACAAACACGTCACGCGTAGTGAGAAGAGCTCTCTCTCCCCTTTGTCGTAAAGCTACTTTAAAAAATCAACCACTCAATTCCTTGGCTCACTTTGCGGTCTCTTTCTACTTTGAAAGCACTTAGTCCCAAGGCTGCGTGGACTGTTTGCAAATCTAGTCCGGCGTCTTTTCGATTAATGTTTGACTTAGTTGCTGACTCAAACCAGAAAATATGTTAACAAATAAAATCATCACGTGACACGTGTATACAAAATGCACAACTAAAATACTTCTATGGTTGCGCATAAGCATTTAAATCAGCTTGAAGTTTGATATACTTAGATATAATGACGAATTGAAATATTTTTTATATGTTTTAATGGTATATAGATTTTTTGTGTATATTTTTATAGGCTCAATACTTATATAAGCAAGAGTTTGTTATATATTCCTGCCCAATTTCAGGCCTTTTTTATTTTTGTATAATAGAAAACTTGGAGCTATCAAAAAAATAGATATCGATAGACTAGTTCAAAAATATAGGAAAATGTCAATCAAAAGTAATTAGTACAGAAGCGTGACCTATTTTAATCTCGAATCTCTTCTGCGAAGCGTTCACATCTTATATATCACCATCATCAATGAATTATAATCATCTTGCTAATAAACCCTAATATTTGCTATCTGGTTTGAGTAACTTTTTTTTTTTAAGCTTTTAAAGTTAGATAAAATCCGTAAAAACAGTTTGTACATATCAGTCTGATGACTTGATCTAGCTTTTTAGCCTTTATCTATTCAAAGTATCGATAACCTGGCATAGATTTTGTCTGCACGTGATGATGGTGATGATAATGATAATGATGATTGATGATGATTGACGGTTAAATCCCAGACCCAGCGACGCTAGATCCCAAGCCACTAACAAGGCTTTGAGGACAACCCAGAGCTGGCATATATACTCAATTATGTTGAAGTTGTGACTGTGGACACCGCCCAGGGGCCAGAAGTTGTCACAGAACAGATATGCATGACTAGGTGCATGAAAGGCATCTTAGTTAGTCAGTTAGTTAGTTAGTTAGTTAGAGCGGTTACTCACCGGTATGCCTGACCCCAGTTGGACCGCTATGCCTAACCCCTTATTGATCAGTCCCATATATCATCAGGGCCGATCAGGCTGATCAGGCTCAAGCTGATCAGCTTCAACACAGACCTCCTCTCTTCCTGGACGCTTTCTCTGAAGGCTTTTAGCCTCTCTTCCTTCCCTATGAGACGGAATTCACGCACAAGGGGAAGGCAACCGGAGCTCAGAGCTGTTGCCAAAGCCTCCCCCTCCCATTCCCCTGAAGGTTCCCCAAAGTCAACAGACAACAGAGAAGGAAGAGACGAGCTCTTCAATCCCCCCCCAAAAGCCGACAACCCCTTTTCGCTAATCTTCGAATTACCATGGAACCACAACTCTTCCATTTCAGGCAAGTCATTGAATTGGAATATTTCAGAAAACGCCCTCAACCCTTCGTCTTCCAGTTGACATTTGTAAAGGCTCAGATAGCGCAGTTTCGGAAGTTTTCCCTCTCCCAGAGCCCTTGCAAGGAACTCCATACCCCTCCCTGCAGCTGTATTGTCAAGAATCAACCTCTCTAAAAGAAGAAGCCTACCCAAGCACGCAACCCTGCTCAGCTCTCTGACCCACTCCCTACCAAATCCCCCCTCTACTATTTTGAGACACCGCAAGGCAGGAAGGTTGCGCTGCTCCAACCCCTTGACTAAAGGCATCACATCTTCATCCGTCAACATGCCCCCATCAAAACCCAACTCCTCCAGAACTGGCAAGTGCGCACAACCGAACGCACTGACCATCTCTGCTTTTACCGCTTTGCTCTCAATCATCATGATGGAAGACTCGAAAGAACGAAGACACGACAGCTTCCCTTCCTGCAGGAGACCAGCCATCCCCTTCACCTGCTCGTCAGGCAAAAAGGGGGACATCATACCTGCCATCCTGAAGTCCACATCGAGTGCCGACAATCGAAGGGGTGCTTCTGCTTTATGCACTGCAGAGAAGAAGGTCGACAACAAATCATCCCTCACCAAGACTTCCAGATATTTTAGGAATGGGAGCTTGCCTCCGCAGATCACGTCTGCCTGAGACGCTGTCAGTCGGTTGACGGTCAACTGCACAATCTCCAGAGGGGGTCTTTCGGGATCACTGAGGGCCTTCAAGATTGCTTCTGTGCCCTCACGTTTGAGCCCTAGTTTCGGTAGGAAAAGTTCCCGCAAAGAGGGGACCAACGATCTTCGAAGGGCCCCGGCAAATGCCACGACGCCCTCCTCGTCATCATTCGGAATCTGAACAGCCAACCCGAACGAGAGGGACTCGAGGCCTTGCAATTTGCCCAGAGAGATCACCTCAGCGAGGCCCTTGAGATGACTCTGTTTCTTGCCTTCACTCAGATGTAACTGCCGAAGAGAAGGAAGGGCGTCTGCTTTCAACACTTCGAACAGATTCTCAGACTCACCATCATCAGATATCTTCCCTACCCGTTCAATCCGGAGACACCGCAGCTTCTGGGGCTTTGCAGAGATCAAAGCCGAACAGAGGGTGGGAATCCCCCCGGGGGGGGGGGAGAGGGTGCGGAGATGGAGAGACTGGAGGGGGGGAAACGTTTCGCTCTCCAGGGCTGTTGACAAGGCTACCAGCACATCCTTGCCTTCTGAATCGTCTGCACAAAGGGAGACACGTGCATGGGGGGGGATGAATCATTTGATGGACGGGGAAAGAGCCCAGAATGTTGCATGTGTTGCCTGGAGGAGACAGCCAAAGCAAGGGAAAATCCCTGAGTAAAAACCTGTTCTTGACCACACCCTCCCTCCCTTCCCCCCTTCTTACTGACCAAGGATAGAGAGGTTCTCAAGAGATGGGGGGAGGGACAGAAGGACCTTCTCTGCCTCTTCGGAGCCGATGCTCCCTTCTGCACATGTGGGGAGAGAAGAGTGCAGAAAAGCACTAGAGGAATCCGTTAGATTGCCCGAGCAAAGAAAAAAGATGGATGCGCTTTTTTCTTTGCTTGGTATTGAGTTTTGGAACGATCGAGACTTTACATACAATCAGACTCGGAGGTCACCGGGTAAGTACGCATGTGAACTTTTGCACTCAGACTGGCACGGTATTATGTACGGTTGATGGAGTGGAATCTTTTGTGGATCCGAGTGAAAGGGTCTGTCGACAAACAGGTCTGGAAGGACATTGCCTCTCTATCTGATCTCTATCTGGCACGCTTCAAATCAATCAGAAACCATGAATTTCTCTTTTCAGTATCGTGCATGCAGTCCGACTGACTGTATAAAGAGAGAGAGAGAAAGAGAAAGAGAAAGAGAAAGAAAGAAAGAAAGAAAGAAAGAAGAGAGAGAGAGAGAAAGAGAAAGAGAAAGAGAAAGAAAGAGAGAGAGAAAGAAAGAAAGAAAGAAAGAAAGAAGAGAGAGAGAGAGAGAGAAAGAGAGAAAGAGAAAGAAAGAGAGAGAGAAAGAAAGAAAGAAAGAAAGAAGAGAGAGAGAGAGAGAAAGAGAGAGAGAGAGAGAGAGAGAGAGAGAGAAAGAGAGAAAGAGAGAGAGACAGACAGACAGGCAGCCAGGCAGCCAGGCACCCAGGCAGACAGGCAGCCAGGCAGACAGGCAGACAGACAGATAGACAGACAGACAAAAACTCACGAGCGAAATTTAGGCTCTTCAGTCCCCTCACATTTCCTCTTCGAACCCAATCGAGGAAGCGCGGGAGCGCATGTCCCCTGACGGCCGCGGGGCCTGCAAAGCAATTCAAAATAATCATGCAAGGTTCTCAATACTGCAGCAGACGGGCGAAAAGGAAAACACTGCATTCAATCGGGAGAAACACGAAAGAACAAAAGCAACACGTCAAACGCAAAAGTCTACTGAGAGCACGACAGGCAGGCAGGCAGTCAGGCAAGCAGAGAAGGAAAAAGGTCCCCTGTGACCATTCAGAGAGAAGCAAAACAGAACGACAGAGAGGGCACCGTATGCATGCATGCAGCAAGCAAGAAGACAAAAGCCGAACGCCAACTGACCGAGACAGAGTTCTTCCATTCCCTCCGGCAGACAATGGAGGAGGAGGGAAATCTTTCCTGGAGAAAGCTGGCAACCTGAAAGAGAGAAAAAAAGGAACAGAAAAAAAAAAAGCTGAAAGGAGACGGGAGAAGAGAGAGACCACTCACGAAGACGAACATGGATCGGTTCAACTCCAACGCTTTTCGCGTGTTTGTTTCTCCATTTTTGAAATAACTCAAACGGCTGCTTTCTCCGCTCCTTATGAATGAGAACACGCAAGAACACAAAGGACAAGAAAGCGGTGAAGATCTGGACGACGTCCTGGATTTTCATTCCGTCTGAACACTGGATGTGTGCCAGCGAATGTTTTCCTGAAGGAAGGATTCCTTCCCTCACTCACTCACTCAGCACACATTCACCCCCCGCTTTGCTTTTTTCTCCCAGTCTCACTCAACAAAGAAGGAAGCAAGTCATGCATTGATGTGAATAGGTGAGTGACTGACGAGAGAGATCCCATGTCCGCCCAGAAAGAGACAGTTTTTTCTGCAAGACGGCGACACGGGGAGAGAAGGTAAAAGAAGAACCAAGCAGATAGAAAAAAGATAACCAAGCAGTCAGAATGAATGACAGCAAAGCGTCATAAATTGGCTTGGAGCTATTGCTTGTCAAACATGCACTATCTGGTCGTTAGTATCACTATCGTTTCCTCCTTTCTCTCTTTCGGACAACGAAGTCATTCATTTTCCGTTGCATGAGTGCAACAATGAATTGTCTTCGAGTTTTGGATTTGATTGAGGGACCAGGAAATTTGAGACAAAAGACATTGTCATGTGTGTCTATGTGCATGTCTGTATGTATGCGTGCATGTAAGTCTACTCAGAGCTAATCAGAAGGGGCGACTAGAAGCAGGAGGCTTCTGTGAGAGCATGTATGTGCCACTCACCGTCTTGAGGAGAGACAAGACCAGCCAGGCTGTTCCATACGAGGCACGAAATCTTGAAAACTGGGAGATCTCCTGCAAGCCAACAACACAGCAACAGCACCCGCTACAACAAGAACACTGTATGTATGTATAAAGGTCAGTCAAATACACCTAGCTGCGAGACGAACAACATGTCGTTGCGACCAAAGAGCACCGACCTCATGTGTCGGCTCTGCGTGCTTGAGTAGCAAGCTCAGAGTGCCCTCTGGGGAGAGAGTCTGGTCCGTCTTCTTCTCTTGCAGGCCTTCCACCATCGAATCGTTTTCTGCAACAGATGAACATGGCAAGCACGTCGCATTGATAGGTTTACAGAAAAGTCTATGGCACCCAGTTCAGCGCCCTTCCTGATCTCACTCTCTTCCATCATGACGCGCGCCAAGGATTAAAGGGCTCCAAGCAGAAGGAAAGGGCGAATCAAGCGAGGTTAACGTCTTCAATTACTTCAACTCTTGCAACACTTCTCACCTATGTACGCATCGCAAGGGTGCATGTCTGACGGGCTGTCTCGGCTCCGAATTTGCGTCCGAAGGCACCTGAGCTAGACATCCAAACGCTGGCAGCAGATGCATCACAGGTTCTACATTGCATTTATATGTCTGCACGAAACAAAAGGACGGAAGACTTCACCGACGTCTAGCTGCCACACTCGATCATGAATGCATCCCAAAGATACGCGCGGTCCCATGAAGGATGCGGCGGCGCGGAATGCCTTCATGGGCTGATATGCATGTCGCGGCGCCGCGGCGGCGCGGCGCGCCACGTACGTGCAACGCGTGCAACATGCAGGTCATGCACTGCATGCATGGGTAATATGCATGCACGTTGCGCGCAAATAAGTGTTGCATGCAACAGTGGCAATATATATACCCCTGCCCTTGAATTTGGCTATGGAGGGGCAGTCTATCCTAGACAATCTTTTGACCCGTCGGGCCAGCACCCCCAAAGACGGTCCGGTGTAGTTAGTCTTGGGTACCTGCATACAGTAAACAAACAACAGTATGCCGTCTCCAACAATTCAACTGGGGTGCTCACATACATTCACAAGAAAGGCGAGGGGGGGACACGCTGACCAGCAAGACACGCACACACGGCCAAAAGGGTCATCCCTCTCTACGCAATGCGATCATGCTACTTTCGAGAGAGAGAGCAACACATCTTCAGTTAAAATGCTGGCTTATGTTTGTTCCCCCCTGCTCATAAAGTAAGCAACACATGAAAAATCGAACCCTAAAAGTCGACATTTTTACGAAATAACCTGCGGGAGTTTTCCGGAAAAGTCAAGAGACTATAGAACAACACTTCAAAGAATCAAAGAAGCCGTCTACCATCTCTCACTTCAACAATTCACACAGAGAAGAAAGCAAACTCTGACTGAGTCTGATTGGTTGTCAATGCATGTACGCATGAT
>JAHBMJ010002421.1:169881-175248 GCA_018398765.1 Chromera velia | reverse complement strand
CACGGGTTCCTGATTTTCATTCTGTTTTTGTCCGCGGATTTTCGTTCTCTCGCGCTCTCTCGCGGTGTCCAGATTATTGGTCTCTCGCGGTGTCCAGATTTTTGTTCTCTCGCTGTCTGTATTTTTTCGTGCTCTCGTGGTTTGTAGTTTTTTGTTCTCTCGCGGTCTGTAGATTTTCTTTCTCTCGCGGTCTGTAGTTTTTTGTTCTCTCGCGGTCTGCAGATTTGTGTTCTCTCGCTGTCTGTATTTTTCGTGCTCTCGTGGTCTGTAGTTTTTTGTTCTCTCGCGGTCTGTAGATTTTCGTTCTCTCGCGGTCTGTAGTTTTTCATTCTTTCGCGGTCTGTAGTTTTTTTTTCTCTCGTGGTCTGTAGTTTTTTGTTCTCTCGCGTCTGTAGTTGTATGTTCTCTCGCGATCTGTAGTTACATGTTCTCTCGCGGTCTGTAGTTGTTTGTTCTCTCGCGGTCTGTAGATTTTCGTTCTCTCGCGGTCTCTAGATTTTCGTTCTCTCGCGGTCTGTAGTTGTTTGGTCTCTCGCGGTCTGTAGATGTTCGTTCTCTCTCTCGCCGTCTCCAGATTGTCAAGTTCTCCATCCGCTTTTAAAGTTCTCAGTTCACATCGTTCTCAGTCCAAATTTCCGGTCTCTCGTGTCGGTTTCGGTCAGAGTGCAGCAGTGAAGTGACAATGCGTTCCGCGAATGCCTTGTGCGTTCACATAAATCTGATTGGCGAACACTTCTTTACTACCCTCCCTTGTACGTGAAGCCGCGGAGGGCGCCAACTAACGGTCTGCAGGTGCGCGTGCGCTAATTCATTTGCCGCACACGCAACACTGCAGTGAGATAATTCCTCGCTGGGGTCTCTCTCAATGACTTTGCTGCTGAATTGCTGCACTTATCTGATGACGCTCGATCTTTCTGTCTCTCTGCAGGCATAGATGACGAGGAGTCGCATGAGGGGGTTTAGGGCACGGTCGGCCAGCGTCGGCATTTGGGTTCTCTATCCCAGTCTGTTTATTTTGGTCTGATTGAGTGGTCAGTTTGATGGTCTCTCGTCCTGTCAGCCTACCGACGTTGTGCTCGCGAAAGAGCACAAGGGCTTTCCGCCTTTCTTTCCGAGTCAGGCAGAAGAGAGCTCAAGCTCGATTCTCTCAGTGCAGCAGGGAGCAGAATCTCAACACGTTTTCCTTTTTGAGCCTTCTTCTGTGCCCTCTCTTTTCTTATGAGGGGTAGTTCTTGAGGAGGTCCGAGGCGGTACGTGTCGATCTTTCTTCTGCCCTCACCTTGGTGTGAGGACTCTGAGATACGGTAGCTATCCCTATTCTCCGGCTCCTTTCTCGTCCTCTTTTGCTCAAGGCGTGAATCAAATTCAATCAATAGAGGTTGATTCCCATTGCTGTTCATATGCTCCATGCATGTGCCATTTATGTTCTGGGCCGGTGCCCTTCGCGGTCCACTATGCGGTTTATTCAGTGCCTAGAAAAGGCTTGTACCGTCGGCAGCTTTGTTTGGGGCTGTGAGCATCCAGTTATTATTAAACCGCCACGCATCTAGAGGATGGATCGATCAATATTGATTGTTCGCGTAAAAAAAACTCTTTTTTTTTCCATGTCAATTTAACCTGTTGTGCAAAGGTAGCTGTTTTCTGTTCCAGATGCCCCAAAATACGACTCAAACATTATATTAATGCGATTCATTATGCTTCGATTGTGCTATTTGTATGAGCTGTTTCATGTATGAGCTGTATGTATGAACTTTAATTAAGCTGTTTTCTAACCGTTACAGTCACCGTTTTATAATTAAAGTTTATCATAATTTCTCTTTGTTGAACTGTGCTGGTCGGACTTCGTATCTGAGCCAGGCAGCCAGGTAAGGCTAGAAGAGAACGGGCATCAAAAAGCCTAGAATGAACACTCACAGAGAGCCAATTGATTAAAGTTGTTTGTACAAGACGGTTCAAGACTGAGTTCGATTTTAGATTAGGGTCAAATTCTTTCAAGTCAGAAGTTGAAGTTCAGAGAAAAATCGAATCTAAAAGTTCAGAGAGAAAATCCTTCGAAGTTCAGGGCTGAATCCTTCGACCTAGCCTTCGACGAGTTTGAAATCTCAATTCCCACATCGCACTTCAATTTTACTTTTTCGTTTCAATCTGATTTTTCGGATTTTTCTGCCAGGCGACGCACAGTGGTAAAAAAAAAAAAAATAGACCTTTCCAGATTTTTTTTTTTTTTTTTTCTACGAAAGATTTCCTAGAGCACCTTTAGGAGCACCTAGAGGAGCACCTTTTAGAAGTACTTTAAACTAACTTCCTCGCGAATTTATTACTCAACTTAAAGTTTTAAACATCTTTCAACCCTAGTTTCAACCCTAGTTCTAGTCCTAGTTGTTATTGTACGTTTGTCTCTACTAGTGTCTCTACTAGTGTTTTCACTATTCCATCATCAACTTTGTTGAACATAGACCAACCGATCTTTTTTTCCTTGTTCAACTGCACTGTCACCAGACTTTTCTCTCTTCTCTTTGCTGTGTCTATTAAAAAAATAACCATGTCTTCTTATTTTCCATTCACATTGACTTGCATCTGCCCTTTCTTTCTCATAAATTCTGCAGCCACTTCAGTATCATGCCCATGTGGTATCGACTCGTGCTCTTGGTTGAACACATTTTTATGGCTGGCCGCTGCATCTGCATCATCACCTTGCTTATCCTCCTTCTCCCCCTCGTCTTCAGTATCTTCATACAGTTCTTCAGATGCAAAGCTGTCGACCTAGAAAACATCTTCTAACCATTGTACTTCATCAAAGGGATTATAGGGACGAAAGTGAGCAGGCAGGCGAAGGGAAAAGGGGGCTCTCTTTTGTCCTATGTAAAGAGTGACAAGAAGGATGGATGTATAGATACAGACAGAAGAGCAGACAGAGGAGAAGTTCTTTAACTGGCTCTTTGACGATATCTAGGACGATATATATTTCGAAGCTCTAGTCGAAACTAGTTTTGGTCAATCCTTTTAAGTATCTACCAAGCTAAAAGTAAAATTGGGATCCTAGATATGATTCAAACTCTAGTTGAAGCTAGTCATTTAACCTTTATTTTTTTTTATATATACAATAATTAAAAAAAAAAAAAAAAAAGAATAGACGTTTTCAGATTTTTTTTTTTTACCACTGTGCGTCGCCTAGATTAAGACCAAGTGAGAGAGAGGACATATATGTTTATTTCATACTTTTCAGAGCAACCAAGAACGTTTCTTTTCTCGAGACGCGCAAAAGGGAACGGTAAAGCCCTCTCTCTTCTTATGGGTTGCTTTTTATCGTTCTGTCTGACTCAGAAAGATGAAGTGACACTGTCAAGGAGAGTAACAAGAAAGGAAACTTCAACCGGGGGGGGAAAAGAACGAAGAATTGAGACTAAGTAAGAAAAAGAGAGAAATACTCTTCTGTTTTCTTTCACACTTTTCTGAGTAACCAAGAACATTTTTTTCCCGAGATTCACAGAGGGGAATGGAAGACCCTCTCTCTTCTTGTGGGTTGCTTCCTATTGTTCTGTCTGACTCAAAAAGGGTGAGATGACAGAGAGAGTTGCAGAAAAGAAACTTTTAAACAGAGAAGAAAAAGGAAAGGGAAATCGAGAGTTCACTTCTCTTTTCTTTCACACTTTTCAGAATTACCATGAACGTTCTTTTCCTGAGATACACAAAGGGGAATGGAAAACCCTCTCTCTTCTTATGGGTTGCTTCTTATCGTTCTGTCTGACTAAATAGAGGTGAAGTGATAGAGGGAGTGACAAGAAAGACAGGTTTCATACTCTAAGTCTGAGAAAGGGAAAAGAAAAGAAAAAAGATAGAGACTGAATGAAAAGAGAAAGAAATTTACCATTGATTGATGAACAAACCATCTGAGAAGCATGCAGAGTCACTGTAACACAAAAACTTTGACCCGCGGCTTCAACCACACGCAACCACACCCTTTTTTCACACTGCATACCTCCAGTAAAGGCGCGTTGCTTGTGCTTTTACCCTTTTTGGCATGAGGTCTTGTTCAGCAATATGGCAGAGCAGACGAAGCAAATCATCTCGGAGGCTTTCTTTGGGGTCTTTATCCAATGCATCCTCTACCATCTGGTTGGGGAGCGCTGCGACTGCGTCTAGTACCCCTTTGATCAGCTGAGCAAATCGAACGTCCTTCTGCATATCCGTTCGATCCCTGTTTTGGCCAATCGTCTTGATGGGCCTGTCGATACAGAGACAGCCAATCATAAAGTTTACCACTTGATCGTTAACAAGCTCCTGCTTCCTTGCTTCAGTTGCTATCTCGACTGACTTCAAAAAGTCTAGCACTTCTGCACTATCCATCTCCTTCTTTATGCCCTTTATAGCGTGTCCCGCCCACTCTCTGTCGCATTTCGCTCTGTGAGTCTAAGACTTCCAATGAACCTTCTGACATGCAATGCTGCAATAAGTTGCAACTTTGCACTGGCTGCACCTCTTTCCTGCACTGCTGTCTTCACATTGCTAGCAATGCAGGGTAGCTGGCGCTGCAGAAGTGTTGCGACTCGGAAATACAAAGGTTGGTTCCACTGTCAAAGAAGACGTGCTAGAAGACGTGAGGCTTGGGCCGGACGGCTGCACATGGAACGATCAAGTGACACTGTCGTGGTCTGCGGGTGTAGAGACGGGGACAGTCTCGCGCACAGGCGGAAAGATGGAGTCTTCATCTGGTCATGTGGGGACCGGATGGCTCCCTACAGTTAGAACTGTCACAACAGGGTGACTGTCTTGTTCTACACTTGTAGATTGACCTGAACTGGGTGTGTTGACCTCGCTGTGTATAGTGACATTGCAGTCGGGGGGAGGAGAGACGTGAAGGTGGTTCACTTGGTGGGACAGTCTCGTAGAAGGCACACGCAACTGAACATCTGCTGTGGCGTTGCTTCCAAAGCCTCTGGCCTTATTAGGAGCCTGGTGGAAGAGCCTCGGACGATATGGATACCATGGACGAGCTGTGGCTGATAGGTCGCTGGAAGGATGCAACGAGGGGAAGGCGCCCAGAAGAACGTAACCATTTTCGTTTCTACCATCTCCCTCTCCTTAAAGGCTTAGCGTCTGCACATATATGGCTCTCTGAGGGGGAATATATAGAAATATATTTTTTTTCTACGTACTATAGCTAGAGCTAGAGCTATAGTCATCTATGTAGACTGTAGATTCAGACGAGTCATATTATACCTCTATTTGTTTTTTATCATGGTACGTCGCCTTTATATGTTATAAGTTATAACAGCTAGGGCTATAATTTGTTGTAACTCCAATCAACATGCATTGATCCAACTGTAATTTCAAGAATCATACGTATGATATGTACCAATTTTTTTA
>JAHBMJ010002421.1:152648-164874 GCA_018398765.1 Chromera velia | reverse complement strand
AGAGAGAGAGAGAGAGAGAGAGAGAGAGAGGCAGAGAGACAGAGACGCTCCAGCCGGCATTCTCTTGATTCTGAGAAACCAGATTGACAAGAGATTTATATATTCGAGGAAGGAAATGCACTGTGATGCCGTTGCAGGTCTCAAGCAAGGCCGGCATTCATTTGAATCTCTCCTCCGTCCTTTCAAGGGGCCGAAAGTCAGTTTCTGTTTCTGTCGTTCGCTGATGTTTTCCCCCGTCCCCTTTCTTGCTTGCTCTCTTCCTTTCTTGCAGACCTAGTTAATTTCGCTGGCTTTTTTACTTCTCTTTCTCGGGCAATTTTTCTTGTTTTTTTGCTTCCTAGCTTCGTTTTTCGGTAGTGATTCTCTGAGAAAGGAAGAGGTGAAAGGACGCCACCCAATCTCTCTCTCGCTCTCTCCTGGGTGTGTCGATTGCAGTCATGAGCAAGCACTTCGGCACTCTCTGGCCGCCCTTGCGTACTACCAGATTTCTCTGTGGAAGCAACTGCAGGTAAATTCCTTGTTCTTTTTTAATTCTGTGCATTCGCCACAATGGGTTCACGTGCAACTGTAGGTCGTCTTCCTTCGTTCTTGGAATAGAAGAGTGATCATGTTGGAATTTGTTTTTTTCTGTTGAAAGCTGGCTGTAGTTGCATCCTCTTCTTACACCGAATGACCGATCACATAAAAACCAAATTTCCCCTCATTCGACCATTCCTTCCCTCTGTTTACGTCCTCCTCGATCTCTCTGTCTGTGTCTGATGGGATTCTCAAATGGCGACCATGACTAGATCTCTTTTCTCATTTGCCCCGTGAAAGAAAGCGCTGCACACAGCGTGACATATTTCGCATCAAAGGTCCTTTAATTCCAGACGAGAATCAAAAGATCCTTCTGCACGTTTGCACATTATAATCAGGCAAGCGACCAGTCAACTTTGAGAAGAAGGAACGACGACATCAAGCTTCTCGACGCCTACACCGCACTTGGCATGTGCTATCATACAGTGGGCCTCCACTACAGAGCTGTTGGGAACCTGCATCAAGCACGGCTGGCATTCGAGACGGGAATAGACCTTGTCAAAGACGTTCTGCCAGACAGAGGCCCCGTCGTGAAGGCTCTAGAGGACGGGAGGGTCCGTCTTCCTTCTTTCTTTCTTTCTTTCTTTCTTTCTTTCTTTCTTTCTTTTGTTTCTTTGTTTGTCTGTTTGTTTGTTTGTCTGTTTGTTTGTCTTTTGACCTGGCTGTCTCTCTATCTCTTCTATCTCTTCCATCTTTGCTCACTTCTGCATGCTGTGATGCATGACATGTTTGAGAGAGCAATACGTTCCTTGCCGACTCGGAACATTCTCGAAGAAGATGACTCTTCGTAGAACTGAAGTCTGTCTGTCTGTCTGTCTGTCTGTCTGTCCGTCTGTGTATGCAGAGGAGCATCTTCCACTCCACAGGGACGAATCTGAGGGGACAGTCACAGCATCACCGCCCCCAGCACTCAGCAGCCTTGGGGGCATCTGCAGCAGCCTCAGGCGGTCGGGGGGGTCTGATGCTGAAGGGGTCGATGGCGGAGGTGCCGGACCCGCGGGACCACTCAGGACACGCAAAGCTGCAGGAACGCGAGAGGGGGAGACGGAGATCGGCGGGGGGGGCTGCAGAGGTCAGTAGAGGGAGAGAGAGAGCGAGGAAGAAAGAAACGAAGGAGGAAAAGATGCTGTTTCTTTTGCCTTGTTGATTGACGCACGCAACTCGATCATTGATTGAGTCGACCTTGGAATGAGTGGTTAGTTGACCTACTGTGCCAGTGAGGACCGAGCTTGTGCATGTGTGGTTGACGTTCTATTCATGCAACCCCGGGAGTAGCACTGGAAGGCTATCCTATCCGATCAGATTTGTGATTCTCACCTATGATTCCCATTGTGCATCTTTGCCAATGATGGTGATATGCTGTTGGACTGCCTGGTGGAATCGCGCCATCAAAAGTTTTTCTGCGCAGGTGTGCGTGTGTTCGTATCAACATGTATATGTGTACGCGTACACTTGTGGGTGTGTTTGCAGATAGCATCCTCTTCCAGGCAAAAGGGGCCCTCTACATTCGCATTTTCTTCTCCGAGAGAGGTGACTGCGCTTGGAAGGCCCACCCAGGATGACAGGGGGGGGATGGGAGGATCCTCCTCTCTTCCTTCTCTCGCACCACACGGCCGGACAGTCCCTCCGGTCAGTCACTTTATTTGTCTTCCCATTTGTTGCTCTCCTTTCTTCCACACATGAAGCTTTGTACGGACAGGTCTCATAATTTGTCGGTCTTTGTTTTTTGCAGAACCTCTTCTTGACTCGACCAGGGGGTCTGTTGGCTGGGAAGAATAATAAAACGGAAAAGACGGGGACACTTCGGGAAGGGAACGGTTTTCGTTTCTTTGCGTGTCTGGTTCGCCTTTGCATGTCCAATCTTTGCGGCTCTACTTCGTGACTGACTCCGCCTTTCTTCTACCTGCTCCCTCCTGCGATGCCTGCCTGCAGGAGGACGCTGGGTCCTTCTACGTTCCCCGCACTGTCGGGGTGACCAGACAGCTGAGGGTCGTGCGAGAGCCCCGCGCTCGGCCCACAGACGCGTACCTGACTGGGGGTCCGAGGGAGCCGGACCCCCAGCTGCAAGGTGACAGGGTGGAGATGTTGAGGGCTGCCCTGAAGGCCTCCAGACAGGAGGTTGATCAACTGATGGCCGTGCTGGAGGGAGAGAGAAGGGTCAGTCGGTTGATCGGTCGAGGGTCAGCAACGTGCACACGTATGACTGAAAGAACGATAAGTAGACTGTCTTGGCTCTGACTGAAGATAGTTCGAGGGAGAAACGAAGAGAGGGATCTGGCAGAAAACTGGTCGGTCTTCGTGACCGTTGCCTTTCTTCTGAATTTTTCACAACTTCTCTTCATCTTTTCGTGGGCGTACTCTCTCTTGCAGAAATTTCTGCCTTTTCTTTCGCTTCTATCTCTTCTGAGTGACTTTCAGAAACCACTACCGTTGGACGAATCCCGACTCGAGGAGTTGCTCGACTCAGCGAAGTCAGAACTGGAAAGGTGGAAGCAGGAGGCCAAGGTGACGAAGGCAGAACTAGGGAGAATGAGAGTAGAGCTTGCACAACGAGAGGTTTCTCACACAGTCTCGATCATGGATGAGACGGGAGAGGACAGAACGAGGAGACAGCTCTTTGCGGCATATCAAGTGGTCGCAGAGGTCCGTTAGTTGCCCTCATTTGAGTAATTCTTCCACAGCCTACCTGTCTGCCTCTCTGCCTGCCTTTGTGCCTGCCTTCCAGCGTGCCTGTCAGCTTTGGCTGGAATTCCTGATTTCGACAGGAAAATAAGACAGGGAAAGAAGGCAACGTCTGTTTGTGGGTCTTTCTTTCTTTCTTTCTTTCTTTCTTCCTTTCTTGCTTTCTTTCTTTCTTCTGGTCGCGCGCTGTTCCGTTTGGTTCCTCTAATTCTTTTGCAAACACAGAAGGGAGTCATAGGCATCGAGACATTCACGGGATGATCTTGTTAATGTTTGGTGGTCCTCCTTTTGCTTGCTTTCTTTGTCTGCGCAGCTTGAGGGAGTCAGGGAGAGACTCCTTGTTGAGAATGAAAAGGTCAGCCAGTAGGTCTGTCTCATACGTAGCTAGAGGAATAGATTCCAAAAGCAGGAGGAATGTCTTGGTTACTTTATCGTTCGTTAGCAAGTGGGGAGTGAGGTGTTTGGCAGATCTCGTTCGGCACTCTGTCTCGCCCACACGCAGCAGCACGTCGTCTCCATCTGTCCATCCACCTTGTGCAGTGAAGCCTCTTGAACTTTTGGGGGGCAAAGAGGCGAGGAGAGAAAACAAAATTTCGTCTTTTCGTCTCTTTGTGTTTCCATTTCGGCCTCGATCACATCAATGACTTTTGTAACTTGCCCAGAGGGATTAATTTGACATTTGTGATGGAACCCATTTGCGCAGTTGTTTTATTCCGGTCCGTGCCCTTCTTAATTGTCATGATTGCCCGCAGCTTCGTGAGACTTCCGCTGCCGGACAGGGAGTTCTGGTTGCCCCCAACCAGGCCGAACTTTCTGCAATGGAGGAGGAGAACGCACGCCTCTCACGCGAACTGGAGGCACAGGCAAGGGATTTGAGAGAGAAGTGGGAGGAAGTTAAGAAGAGAGAAGAGGAGCTGGCGCAACGAGAAAAGGAAATGAAAGAGGCAGCTAAGGTAGAAGCGCTTGCTGAAGTTCGCGCTCAGCAGGCCATTGAAGATGAGAAGCGTCGCGAGGAAGAGCGAAAAGCCCAAGAGGCGAAAGAGGCCGAAGCAACTCGAGCAGGTTTCTTCGGAGCCATATCCCCTCCTCAGCAGGAAGAGGTAAAACCACCCGATGAAGACCCCGGGTTCTTCAACGCATTTGGAGTTGAGGAGAAGAAGGAAGAGGAAAAAGAAAAAGAAAAGGAGCAACCTGGTGGAGAAAGTTTCTTCGGGGCACTTCTCGGCTCTGCACCTCCAGTCCGTCCTGCATCTTCTCTTCTCCCCGTTTTCACTTTCTCCCTTCCTTCCGGGGCCACTTTTTGTTTTTCCTCATTGCTCTCACTCTGCGCCACTGCCCTTCATCAGACACATCAGGGTTGCGTTCTTTCCTCAGATGTTCTCTGGGCTTTTTGTCGCATATCTCACTCTTTTTTCTTTTTGGCTACAGTTCCTTCGAGAAGTTGTAATTCACGTCGCTCTATCTTGGTTCCTCCTGCTTTTGCAAAATGCCAAACCTTGCAGGACTCACCGCAGAACCAAGGAGCTGAAGGGGGTTCAAAGTCAGCATCCAGATCAGGGTCACCTTCCCGTGCCCTCTCCCGAGACGGAAAAAAGAAAAAAAGGAAGAAGAAAAAGACGGCCACCGGAGACGCAACCACCGAATCGGCTGCAGCTGGAGCAGCAGCAGGAGGTTTTTTTGGAGCCTTCGGTTCCTCATCGGAAGAAGAGAAGAAGGCAACAGGGTCGTCAGAGGAAGAGAAGGAGAAGCCCCCATCTGCAGAAGGCGGCGGATTTTTTGGGGCATTTGGAGGTCCCGTACCGGAAAGTCAGGAGGCACCAAAGGAGGAGGAAACTCCGGCGCCGCCATTGGAGGCAAGCAATCCCCCTGAGGAGCCCGTCGCCGCACCTGCCGGTCCTTCCGCTGAGGAAGTGGCAGAGCGTCAGAAGGAATTGTCATCTTTAGAAGAGCAGATAGAGGCTCGAAAGAAAGAGCTGGAGTCCCTAGAAGAAGAAGCAAAGAAAGCGCAGGAGGAGGCAGCAGCAAAGAAAGAGAAAGAAGCTGAAGAGGCAGCTGATGAGTCTCCGACGTCCCCTCAAAAAGCCGAAGAGAAAGAAAAGGATCCAGAGGGAGGAGAAGATTCTGCAAAGTTGGCAGAGGCTGAGAAGGCAAAAGCAGACGCAGAGAAGAAGCTAAAGAAATCGGAAAAAAAAAGAGCAGAGCTGGAGAATCAGAAAGCAGAGGCCGAGAAAGCGAAAGCAGAGGCACAGAAAGAGAAGGAAGCAGCTGAGGCGTCCCTCAATGAAAAAGATCAGAAGGTCACAGCCCTTGAGACAGAAGTAGCCACTCTGCAGGAGAAACTGAAAGAGGCCGAGAATGCGAAAGAGAAAGGCGACCAAGAGGCCCAAGACAAAGGAGCCTCGGCAGCTGAACTGGAGCAAGTCAAAAAACAGTTGGAGGAACAAACAGCAAAGACTGCAGAATTCCAGAAGGCAAAAGAGAATGAGAAGAAGGCACGAGCCAAAGTCCTCAAAGAACTCGAACAGGTCTGTAAATTAAAGGAACTTTCCAGAAATTGTCTGTTCGACCCCCTCATCTGTCCATTACCGCCCAGTGACGTTTGCAGCTCTTTTTCACATTTCGTCCAAAAAGCTTTCCTTTCTGCGCTTTCCTTTTGCACCTGGCCTATTGGAAGAATACCAAACTATCTCTGTTCCCCTTCTCTTTTCCACTTCGAGACCTAACATTGAATTGCTCTCATGTCCTGTGCATTTTTTTCTTGTCAATGCGTTCAGTCCAAAAAGGCAACTACAGATGCAGAGGCCAAAGCCACGGCCGCAGCTTCTGCTCAGACACAAGCGGAGCAGGAGAGAGATGCTGCGAAACAGGTTCGTTTGTCCGTCCGACGTGGATGTTGAGGAAGGATTTTCCCACCACAGCACAGAATACGGAGTATCGGAATTCTGGACGACATACCTGCATTCCTTGCCCAATTCTCCTTTTTTTTCACACTCACACAATTTCATGGTTGGTCTATTGTGGCTGCCCTCCTCTGATCAAATCTCTCTCCAAATCGAATAGGAAAAAGGAGGAGTGGGGAACGTATTCGGAAAAGAAACATCAGGCCTGCCGTTTGGCTCGCACACCTTTTGAGAAAGGGGAAATTCTCGCCGTTAGGAAATAAGGAGAAACGGGGGGAAACCTGAACCCTTTGACAAAATCACCATTGATTCAGTAACTCGCTTCCATCTGCATCCAATTCCCTTTTCTTTAGCATTTCTCAGAATTTGCAATAGTCACTTTGGATGAACCTCTCTCCTGCAGGAGGTAGCGACGTTGCAAGAGAAGTTGAAGGCCGCAGAGAAGAAGGCAGCTGACGCAGAGAAGAAGGCGTCGGACACCGGTCAGACTGCCGCGGCGGTCGAGGCTGCCGAGAAGAAAGCAGAAACCGCGGAGGCAGAGAAGCAGCAGTTGGAGAAGGACAAGGCGGCACTCGAGCAGCAAGCAAACACTCTCAAGGATGAGAAGGCAAAATTGATTGTCAGTACGTCGAATTTCTTTCTTCCTTTTCGATCCTCCGGGCGATTCAACATCCTCGACTCACACTCAGTCCATCCATCCAACCATCCATCTATCAATCCATCCATCCATTCATTCATGCATGCCCCGAAGAGCCCCAAAGGAACCGTCAGGAAACATCAAAACTTGATGAGTCTATTTTGAGAAAAGGAAACCGACTAAGTCCAGGCAGATGAAAAACAGCAGCGCACATATCAGTAAAAGTATTTGTGTGTGCCGCTTTTCTTTTTATTCGGTCATACTACACAGGACTCCCCTGCGTACTCACTCCCCCTCGTGCTCTTGTTTTGCTTTTTGGCAGACTGCCACGTTAATTACTGATTTGGCAGTTCCTGTCCGTCCCCTCTCTGTGGGGTCCACACAGATTCATGAGTGAATAAGTGGTGCGCCCTTCCTTCATGCTGCACGCTACGCTCTTTCTGCAGGAAGAGCGGGATAAGTTGAAGGAGAAAAAGAAGAAACTTCAAGCAGAGTTCAAAAAGGTTCGTCAGAGAGTCACAATGGAGTTTCGGTCGCTGCCCATCTCCCTTGCCAGACAGACTTGGCTATCGATTGATCGATTTCCTCGCCGATGTGTCGAGTGTTTTCTTTTTGAAGACACGTTTTTTCCTTCCCGGCTTTTTTTTCATCTTGTGCGACACCCTCTCTGGTCTGCATTCCTTTCTCCGACCAGCAGTGTCCTTTCAGTCTCTTTATGAATAGCATGACTCTCTCCCCGTCTCCACGCCCTGCCTGCCCGTGTGTGCAGCTTGCCGGGACGACCCAAAAAATGCTCGCGATGATGGGACAGGGAAATCCGGAAGCATCAGCGGCAGCTGCAGCGATGGCAGAAGGGGGAGGGGGGGACTGATCCTAAGGGTGTCGCCGAGTGGGCGACTGGGCAGGGGATTCAGGGGGGAGGAGGAGCAGAGGCCGGGTGGATCAAAAGGAAGCGGGCGCGCTGAATCAGGGTCTCTGCCTCTCTCGGTCCATGCAGGTGTAGGGGAATTTTAACCGTCAAGTCCACTTTGTATAGATCGATCAACGGAAGAAAATCGTACTGAAGCGGGATAATTTGAGCTACACCACCGCTTCCTGGGGATTGTTCATTGTTGAAAATGAGAAATCGCATCGCGTACACCCTGGCATCTAGCCTTGAAGCTGCGACCACCCGTTCCGTGTCTTTTATTTTTTTAATTCTCCTAGTCCTTGTGCCGCCTCATGTACGAATGGCAGTGCAAACAACAATTCCATTGTCATTTGAAAACAATCAACATGCAAATGACAAGCATGCACTACTTGGTCGCTTTTGAATTAATAATGAATTCCACAGTCCAGGCTTGATTGATTAATTCTCATTGCCACTGCAAAATTTTGAGTTTCTCTTTGTACTGTTTAATTATAGCATTTCTTATTTTGCAAAGTGCGTGAAAAAACTGTTCATTTTTTTAAAAAAATAGTTTTATGCCTGTTTTTCTTTTTTTAGTTTGCCCGTGTGCTTTATTTTAGACAATCAGCTAGAAACTAGGCTAGAAACGTATACATCTACTTAGAGTGTAAGGACTGGACTTAGGGATTACATTATTAATTTACATATAAATGATACAAAATGTTAGCTAGTCTAAGCTAGAACTAGAGCTAGAATACGAAACAAAATTAACAGTAAAATAAAAATAGAATTGAACCATTACAATTGATTTATCATTATAATTTCAAACCGATGGTTTTAAACTAATTGAGAAATATAATTAAGATGATACTGTCATACTATGATATAATATTTGATTTAATAGTAAAATTAATACAGTAACTTAAGCTTTCACGATTCAGCTTTAATACTCGCTTTCCAAGCATACAAATGATATACATAGATACGAATTACAAATAAAACAATTATGCAGACGTGCCTGTAGGGACGTACTACGTTTATTCTAAATAGGGGACCATGAGCGCGATCTCCACTATGCAACGCAGAGAAGTACCACTACACGGTTCTGAGGGGTATTAACTCGAAGCAAACCAAGCGGACCGGGCCGTCCTTGAAATCGATCCTAGAGTCCTGTGCACATGTTCCAAATTCAAATTTTAAATGCTAGTCTTCTAAGACCGGAGTTCATTGACGCAATCAACATGAGCTTCGAAAGCTCACCTGTCCTCTTGAAGAAAGCTTTGCAAAGCCTCTCTTGACTTTGCCTGCCTCGTCGCCTTTCTAGGCTTCGATCTTGCAGACCTGTCACCTCCCCCTCCTACTGCTGCTGGTGATGGTGCAGGAGGCGTCTCTTTCTTGGGAGAGTCATCTGTCTCTTTTGATGCTTTCTCTCTCGAATCCTTCGCACGCTCTGACGAAGGGGGCTTGTCGTCCTTTTTTCTACCTTTCTTTGAAGCGGAAGGAGTCTCATCGAGGCGGCTCGCAGATTTGGGAAGCCTCGCGGGCGATGCAGGAGCAGCAGCGCTGGCGCTACTGTCATTGGGTCCTGTTGTGCTCTGGTCATTCGGCTTTGTAGGCGGTGTCCTCTGGCGTCGAGACGGAGACGCTGCCTCTGCCGCTACGGGGGAAGGGGAAGGAGCGTCCTCTCCTCCGTTGGCGTTACTGTCCGGAGGAGGCCCGTTGTTCCCCAGGGGAGCAGAGGCAGCGACTGCCCCCGCCCCTGCGGCCATTGGCATGCCTCCTCCCCTGACCATGCTGAGCATTTTAGAGGTGGTCCCGGAAAGCTGCAAGCAACGACAGGAAAACATGAACAAAGACGTAAGCAGTGAAGATTAATGCCTGGTCCAACAGAAGCTCGTAAATCTGGAGCAGAAACGATCAGAGACTCCTAAAAAGACCGCCTGTCTCACTCTGAATCATCAATGAGCTTTTCTTGATGCCCTATCCACCCCTTCGTTCCTCTATCCATCCATCCATCCATCCATCCATCACGCAGGATTTCTGGATTTTGTGATTCTGTGCTTTTGTTTCCATGAGAGTGGACTTGTTTCAGAGTCGACCCACTTCCTGCGACTTACAAATCGGTTTCTGAGACAAACAGACAGACAGATAGATAGGCAGACGTGGGGACAGGAAGACACAGAAGCAGACAGACAGAAAAGACGGACGGACTCACATTCAGACAAGCAGAAACATGAAGAGACGGAAGGGAGTAACAGAAATAGAAAAATGCGCATGCTGCCGAACACATTTTCTATCAGGATGTAAACGATGTTGTTAGCGAACCACCGCGAAGACTGTCAGGGTCGCTGTCAAAAAGCGGAAATCGAATTCCAAAATAAGCCGAGACGAACGCACAGGCGGTAGAAAAACGCACAGACCTTCTTGAATTCGCCTGCCCATTTTTTGTTCTTTTCCACTAGCGCCTTGTTTTCCTCCTGCAAGAAACAGACGTGAGCGCAAAACACAAAAATGAGAAGAGAAGTTGATGTTTATTCCCTCAAGCGCGCTTTCTTTCTTCGCGCCTCTCTCACTCTGTGTGACAGACATGTGGGACCGTGCTTCATGCACACTAGAATTTGATTTGCAAAGAAAAACAAGCTCCCCTCCTCGATTTCTATACTTAGACTACGCAGCCAACATACCTCGAGACTCGCGATCTTCCTCTTCATCTCTTCCATCTCCAAGTCTTTCTCCGCCGAGTCGGCCGCGTTGTTGTGCTCTCGTGAGAGAGAAGGGATCAGAAGGGGGGGCTTCGGTGAGTCGTCAGCCTTGGCTTTGAGCTCCTCGTTCTCCTTCTGAATCGCGTCTTTGTCTGCCTGTGCCGACTCTTTTTCTTTCTGTAAACTGTCAAGCGACTTTTTCAGTCCCTCGTTTTCTGACTGCAAAGTTTTTACCTTTTGGTTCAGATTCTTTTTCTCCTTCTGCAGCTTCTCCTTTTCAAATTTCAAGCTCTCAATGTCGTTCTGCAGACGCAGGTTTTTGTCTTTTTCCTTCTCCAGGTCCGCGAGCAGAGCTACCATCGCCTCCTTCTCCACATTGGACTGGAGGAACACTCACGAAAGGGGAGACACAGACAGACCGACACACAGACATGGAGAGCGCAGCAGACCACGAGTTCTCAGATGCACACATGCACTAAATGACCTACATACTTATTCATATGCATGCACATACATTCGGGCATATACGCGGCGAACGAGGCAATGCGCGATGAGATAAACAAAACGAGAATACAGGGGAGAAACCACTGCCTGCCTGCTACGAGAAGACATGCAAGGTTGCGTTGCGTAAACGAAGCGGTGAAAAAAGGATCCGGCTGCGTGGAGGAATAGCGATCCAGAATGCATGACGCGAAGATGAACAGAGGGAGAGGAATCGATAGGAACAAAAAAGAGAAGGGAGAAATTTCTTCGCCTACGAGAAATGACTGACAGTCTCTCCCGGCTGTGCCTGAGCGTGCAGTTGCTCCTCTGGGGGCGGGATGACGCCTCCAAACACAGTGCTTTTGGCTCTTTCTTCTTCTTCTTCTTCCTCTGCTCTTTTCTGTTCAGCCATTTGATGGTTGTGTTCTCTCTCCTCCATCATCTGCTCTCTCCGTTTGAGCTTTGCCTCCCTGTCTTCCAGAGATCGAACTCGAGTCTCGAGATGTTGGATCTGCCTCTCTGTGTCCAGCTGCACCCTCATCAGTCGATCCTCCGCGTCTTCTGCCCTCTTCCGTGCCTGTGTCTCTGCAGCAGCAGCACCCTGAAGTACCTCAAACCCGAGGCTGTCGGCAGACTCACCGAGGGCCTCTCGCAGCTGTGTGCATTGAGAAAGGGGGCACAAACAAGAAACAGTTTCAATGGACTGCGATCAGGATGAATTTACAGAAGAAATACAAGAAGCTCTGATTCTGCACACTGCTCGAACGACAGCCCACTTTTCCGCCCGCCTTCACGATCACCAGGAGACCGTGTGAAGTCATCCGAAAAGCAAGAGAATGTTTATAGAAAGTCAGACTGTTTCTTTTTGAACGCTGAAGTAGAGTAACAGAAAAAACGTGAAAACAGGGAGGGCATCAGGCAGACCTTTTCGTTGTCTCGCAACAGTTGCTCCCTCACTTGTTCAAGCTGCATGAGGGAGGGCATGCAGACACATGCAGACAAAAACAAAACAGGAGAAAGCGAGAAAAAAGATGACAGAGACTGAATGGAACGGGTGGAGAATTTCCCTTTTGAGCTCTGCTGCTGTGTCTTCAACAACTCCACCTTCACTGTGTCCAATTCCGACTTGATTGCTCGCGCCTCCTCTTTCCACCTCTCCACGTCAGAAGAGAGCTCAGCCACCACCGCATCGACAGGAGGGGTCCCGGTGGGCCGCATCTGCAGGCACTCACACGGCAGAGAGAAATCAAAAGAAAAGTTCAGCATCAGGGGGCTTTGACAGATGAAGGAAGGACCTCACGCACTTTTGTTCTCCCAGACTTTTTTCATTCTGTGTCGTGACCCCCCCCCCCCCCCC
>JAHBMJ010002421.1:32500-152540 GCA_018398765.1 Chromera velia | reverse complement strand
CCCCCGCCCCAATCTCGCTAAACAAGAGCACGCATCCGCAAACTTTCTCTCTCACACACGCACGGGGTGAGACCATTAAAAAAAAGAAAAAGACAGAAAGAAGGAAAGAAAGGAAGACATAAATAAATAAAAGAAGTGGAAACGATGCCATTTGACATGAACTTCTGTTCTCACGCACCCGTCGTTCCTGTTCCAATATCCTCATCACCGTATGCACCTCTTTCCTCGAAGCGTCTAGTGCAGCTTTCAGGTCCTCTTTGTCGTCTTCGTTGCTTGAGTACACAGGTCCTTTGTAGCCCCCCCCCGTCCTCTCCCATTTCGGGGTATTTCCGTTCGGGGCGCTCCTCTGCTTTCTCGGCCGTCCGGGAGACTTCAGAGGACTTCCTGAGGACGCAGGGTGGTGAAGTCTTGCGCTGTATTGGGCAGTTGCGTTGGAGTGATTCTCCCTCTTTCGTGAGTGGAGTGCGTAATCATTGGGTCTGTACACGTTGTCCCCTTGGTTCAACCACTTGGCCACCTCGGCCTGTCTCGCTCCTCTCGCAGATCCGTCACTCTTGTTTTCCTCTAAAGCTCGCACACGCATACTCACAGGCTCCCTCATGTTTCGTTCGTCCCCGTGGCCTTTCTGCAAGGGGGGGAGAGTGCAACGGAGTATGAGGAGCGGATACTTGTCAGCTTCACGCATCCCTGCTCTTCTGCATCAAAACAACCATCGTCCTTACGAAAGTAGACATGCTCTTCCCCCACGTATGCAGGAAGACGCACATCTGTATGGGAAATATTCAAGTACAGACCCTCAGGCACAAAATAGGGCACGAATTTTGGCCCACTCCCACACAATGCCACCCGACAAAAGGACAAAATAAACCAATGGACCACGGAAACTCTACTGAGGGAAGGGTTTTGAGGCTTCTTCTACGCGAGCTTTTGGTGCTCAAGGCAGACAAAGAAAGCAGAGCAAAACTGGAGCTAACCTCAAAGCACATTGCATTGGGCACACAGACAAGCGCTAGAAATTGTACTAGCTGAGAAAGAGCAATGGAGCCACAAACCATCTATTGCAATTGACACCCACAAAGAGGATACCGATCACAAACTGAACACAAACGACTGACCCAGAATCCTCCCCCTCCTCCCCAAGTCGATCTCAGTCTGTCATGTGCTGCCATTTCCCTAGGGTCTGGCACATCGCGAAGAGCGTCCACTAGCAGTGGAATGCCTTTCTCCTTTTCCTGCCCCCCTTCTCTCCCGGGACTCCCTCCTGTCCTTCCCTGTCCCCTACTCATGTTCGTCATGAACGGCTGGGCAGTTGGCAGAGAGGACCGCACATGGGAAGAGGGCCCTCTGGCATGGGCGGAAGAATTTGCCTGCACGATCCATCAATCGATCGATTACAAAACGAACCCGTATGATTCTCACTTACCTGCAGGATTACAAATCGGGGCCATCATTCATAACCCCTCCCCTCCCATTAATTTCTTAGCCTGCGATCCAACTCATGCACGTCCCACCTGAGCGCAGTATTCATATACATGTGAGGAAACGAGGCAGCCAGCCGGCGAAGAAACAGAGGAGCACAGGCGATCACTCACCTACTCACTGGCTTCCTCAATCAGACACTCACTTCCTCACTCACTCTCTCAGTCAGTCAATTCATGAGGCAGTCACTCAGTTAGTCAGTCAGTCTGTCATGCAGACGGTGGGGTCATGCGAGAACTTCAGGGACAACAATCAGAGTGAAGACACGCACAGTGACATCTCGACACTGAAAAGTATGGTCAGCACGCGAAGGCGTGCATGGGACTACCGGCGGGCAGACAAACAGGTGCATGTGGGCAAGAAAATGTGCATGCCAGAAAAATGCATGCATGTGTCCGGTAACAAACGCATCAGTGGGAAACCTCAAACAGATTCACAGAAGAGTATTTCACGGGTCTATGGTCATCACACCGATGCAATCTGCCCCACGGATTCTCTCACTTACTTGCGGTTGCTGCTTTGCGCCATGAAGCTCTGGAAGGGACCAGTTGCGCATCCCCTTGAATTTGGACGACAGAGAGGTCTCCTTTGCGGCCTCCTGGAGGACTGAGTAAGCTCCACCCGACATGGCTATCAGCCAAAGGAAGAAATATTAAAAGCTAAGTCCGTTTCAAGGTCATCTGCTTTCGTGAATGCGTCGTGAACACGCGCACACGTCGGGAGCATATATATGGACACATCACTCCCTTTCTGCGTGCTCGATCTGCTTCTGTTGATCAAATGGCTTTCGCGTGTGGGTTTTGAAAGGGGATCGATCAGCAGGGGCAGTGTACGATTGAGGTACGTCACGAGGGAGCTGGGTCTGCATTACCTGAGATCGTGATCGTGGATGAGGTGGGGATCGACGTACCTATTAATATACAAGTGAGTGCGCGCGCTTTGCGCGCGGAAGTGACTAAGGTCTTGTTACCCGACTCTTCTGAGTGTGTTAATGATTGAGGGTTTTTTCATGCATGCCGCGTCCCCATATATGAGAGGCGGATGAGTGTGTTAATTATGACGTACGGGCTAAAGGAAAACGTTAAAAAACATAAGCATGATTACTAAATCTTTTCCTGAGCTACTATTGGTCTTTAATATATATACAAGTGAGGGCGCGTGCTTTGCGTGCAGAAGTGACTAAGGTCTTGTTACCCGACTCTTGTGAGTATGTTAATTATGACGTACGGGCTAAAGGAAAACGTTAAAAAACATAAGCATACAGTATTATGGTCTGATTACTAAATCTTTTCCTGAGCTACTACTGGTATCCAAATATATTAATTACACATTCACTGAACCGAATGCATTTAATATCATTATTGTAATGTTTTATTAATTAAATAACTAGTTTAAAAAACTAGTAAAATTGAAATAAAATCTTGTTAAAAAGGAGAATCGGTCTAATTGTTAATTCTACAACTCAAGATCTTGATTTTCCTTTAAACTTACGAAAGTAAGTCCAAAAAAAAAAAAGGAAGGATATAATCATTAGCTTAATATGACCCTAAAGAAAAAAAGAACCTTAGGGTGCTTTACTAAATGCATGCCTTCCTACGCACGGCCCCAGTGTGCGATAACGGGAAAAACACCTCTTGAGGGGAAGGTGTCGGCATGACATCACAAGCGATTAAGCAGACTATAACCTTTAATTCTTGGTCTCAAGGAAAAGTCAAGAAAATCGAGATAAGACATCAAAGATTCATGGGCAGTGACAGTGCATGCGATCGACGCCCATTGTGTGCATAGCGACGCCTGATATTAGAGTCAGAACCCACTGGCGCCGCCGCACATGAGTGATCCGAATAATGCGCGGTTATTAATCGATGCCTGCATATCAAAACCGATAATCGAATTTTATCCGAATAGTGCGGTCTGAATTCGACTGTCACAAAAATCGAATGTGCGCACCAAATCGAATCGAGCTTCAACTTGTGAAGAAAAAAACGTGAGGAAAAGTGGAGAGCCTTGATCGACATTGTACTCAACTTGTGTCTTCAACTTTTTTGAAACTTTTCATTCATCTTCGTTCACTTATTACTAGCTACGATCATCTTTCTAGGGTATTCCCTCACTCTTCTAGGCTAACCATCACTTCTATCGTCTAATTACCTGTAACCTTTCCACGGCACCTTCAACCCTTCTTCTCCCTCTTGCGTCTCTGGTGAATCCCACCAGTAAGGCGTAACACGTGGTGACGCCACTGCTCAAGAAGAGCAGGGACGAAACTGCGACCAACCTTCTGACCTGGAGTCAGACGCGCTTGTAAACGTTCCCTTCACGACCTGAGCCAAGAAGGACAGGTGGTGGATCCAGCTCCGGTCCTGGAAGAGTGAGCCTGGGAAGAGACGTGGCAACGTAGATCTCCCCCCCTTGACTGTAGGTCAAGCAACCAAAATTAACCTGTTGTCTGTGACCAGAGCATCAGCAGCTCTCCTGCAGATAACGTGTACCGACAAGGAGGCATCTGAAGTGTTTGGAATTTCTGTGGGACCAATCGAGTCACACAGCGAACAGTTCAAAGGGCTTCGATTCTGGACCGCCTCAATCGTGTGTATCGTCAACGCCGCCCTCTCAGGCACGTTTCTTTCACAGCATCAATTACGTCGATTCCGTCATTAAGCAGATACGCTTCTGTGGGGACTTGAAGAAAACGGAGATCGAGAAGACAGACCATACCACGAAGTGCTGTCAATTTTTCTTGTCTCTGCTTTCAAATTTTGTGTTCCTTTTTTTTTCTCCGTGTCTTTACGAAATTTTCATTCTTTAAAAGGAGCTTACCACGAAGTGCTGCCCAAATCTCTGTTTTCCCGACTCTTCAGACGAACCATCTGCAACGATACAGTCAATAGCAGAGATCGGGGAAGTTGTGAGAAAAGGAGAAGTGAAAGTAAGGAAGAGATTTGAAAAGCAAATTGGAGATTTGCAAACGGAGATAGAAGAAAGAACAAATCTCTGGTTCAGTCTTGACGGGCGTCCTTCATTCGTATTAGACCAGTTCTGGGCTCACGCACTTGCTCACAGCCCCTTCTTCTCTCATAGGAGAATTAGAGCACTGAGCCTCGAAACCGTTGTACAAGTAAGTGTCTCACAACACCATCTACATTTACTTCCTGTCTGGGCCTGTGTACCGGAAACGTACGGAGATTCAGAACAAAAGGAGAAGTGGAAGGTTTACGATTATGGTGACTTCGACCAGAAGCCAAGCCAAACTGATTGCGGAGGAGGCAAAGACGAAGAAAAGCACAAAACAGACCAAGAAGGGAGCTCAAAAGCCAACAGCCAAGAAGACCATGGCAAAGAGCAATCCCTCGCAATTGAAAAAAGCAAGGGCTCAACGATCTCATACCGAGAAGGCAGAGACCAAGAGTCTAGCGGGAAAAGGAATAAAGAAAGAAACGATCAGCGTATTGACAAAAGGACGGGCAGCGAAGGATGCCCCCGACAGACTAAAGGAACAACAGACTCCACAGAAGAATATACGAGCAGCAAGCGAATCAGATTCACTGACCTCTCTTCTTGCGCAGATAGAAAACCTCTATCCAAGTGACTCAACTGTTGAACCCATTGGCAATCCACAAAAGCGTCAAAAAATCAACCTCGCCAAAGGATAGGAAGCTGATCAGGTTCCGGGAGTTCCTTCTGATGGACTAGAGGCTGAACAAGTAGAGTCACACGACCGACAGGGGAACCACCCTCACCCTGCAGGAAAGGCAATCGAAGAAGGAAAGGGGAGCAATCAAGATAATGATTCTCGGAAGTCAGGTGTCTTCCCAGCCCAACCAACGCCTATGCCAAAAGTCAAAATGGAGCTGCTTTCCTTCACAGGAGAACGGACGCAAGCACAACAGTTTTGGGATAATTTGCTACGATTCAAGGATCGCTTAGGATGGTCATTTACCGACTTCAGAGACATGTACTGTCCTTCCACACTACAAGGAGAAGCCAAGGATTCGTTCGCACAACTCCCTTCAGTGGAGATTCTTTTAGTTGACAGCACAGATGCTCTTTGCAAGCTTTTCCTACAGGAGTTTGGGCTCACCGAAACGGATCAAGAGACCGCTAAAGAACTTCTCTATTCCATCCGTCAACGCCGAGATGAACGCCTTCAGGACTATGGAGCAAGATTCCGGAAACTCTGCAGAGAAGGAGGGAAGAAAATTGACAAGCCGTCTGTTCTCAAAGTATTCATCAAAGGACTGTCAGATCGATACCCACAGGTGAAGTTCAAATTGAACTCGGAAAAGGAAAATTATGCATCATTTCGATCGTTACTGCAAGCGGCAATCAAACTCGCTGCCTACGAACCTGGTCTCCCTTCTGCCAGCCTTGCAGCAGTAAGCTCTCCTGAACAAGAAGAAGAGCGCGGAAGAGAACAAAACAAACGGAAATTCGACAGATTTGCTGAAAATGAAACAGACTTGGAAACAGGCTTGGGCGTCAAAACGATTGAGTGTGGGTATACCATACCTAAAGAGGAACTACAGCTCTCTGCTATGAATAACGTGACCAGCGTTTTAGCCCAACAATCGACATGCCAAAAGTGCGCAGGCACAATGCCTCACGATCAGAATGGGTGTACTCTTCCTCCTTCTGTCGAATGTTTTTATTGTAAAACGAAGGGTCATATCAAGGCAGCGTGTCGCAGGTTGAAACGAGACAGAATAAACGGTGCAGCCAACCCAAACCTCATCCAGAATTCTAGAATCAGACCACCCACCTCTACAGGACCGGGAAGGGATCAGCAGAAACGAGAATGGGAAGATACTTCTCGGAGACCCTATCCGCATGGCTCCGGGGATCCTCGACAGAACATAAGTCAGCCCAGACCTTGGCGAAGCTCCCCGCAGTCAGGATGGATACAACCTGCAGGATTCCGAACAAATGGACATGAACGACCAAGATGGAACCCCGCGACAGGATCAAATCAATTACCAATAGGGCCCCGACCACCACCTGATCGACCAAATCAGATAGGCAGACAGGATCAGGGAACGCCTCTCCTACGGACCCCGCAGAAACTGAGTTCTCTTGAGGCAGCCACGGCAGACCTTCCCATGAGTGATGGGCTGAAACGAGGAAGAGAAGAAAACAATGGACCTATCAAAAGGTTCAAATCCGTAAAAATTTCCCACGTAAAACTTCAACCAAAGAACGAGAGGGTTGGGGTACTGATCAAGTTGGAAAAAAATATAGCCGCTGCTGCCTTGGTTGATACGGGAAGCGATTTAAGTCTTGCTGATCGGAAAGTTTAGGAGGTAATACAAAGGGAAAATCCCCACCTGAAGGCCGCCAAATCCCCAGTTGAGATACAAGGTGAAGGAGGCCAGGTCCATCAGGAAGGGACGGTCAATCTGCAAATCGAAATAGGCGGAAAAAGGAAACAATAGTTTTATATAGCAGAAAAGCTTCAGCATGAAGTTATTCTGGGAGCTGACTTTTTGAAACTTCACACTACCTATCTGTCATTTCAGCCAGACATTCTGCACATGAAACCTCAGTTCAGCAGACAGAAAGTACCTCCACAGATCGAGTTGACCTCAATGACAGAACTAGAAAAACTGAGGAGAATATTGCCGATTCGACTTCTTACAGCCTCAGCTTCCCTGTTACCCCCAAGAGAACGCACAAAATTGTTTCTGCCTCTCCCTCCAAATTCGGCATTCCCAAATGGGTCTACGGTCCTCATAGAACCATTCAGAGACTCTTTACCAGCAGGAATTATGGTGGGAAATTCTGTATGTGAAATTTCTGACCAGACAGTCTCTCTCTTCTTTGACAACCTGACATCTCGGGTCTGCAAAGTCAATCGTGACCTACCTGTGGCAACTGTCTCTCTCTGCACTCAAGCGGAAGGGAGGGAGAACCAAGCCTCAGTGGTGATTTCATCTATTCTGCAAGAGAGATCCGAGACAGAAATGGACCCAGCAGTAGAAGGAAGTCTTGACGGGGTAGACGGAGAAGCATGCTACACGAGCAGCCAAACCGAGCAATTAGAGGCTGAAATCAAAGCCAAGGATGAAATCGAGACCACAATAAGGGAGAGCAGCCATCTCGATGCAAAGCAACAAGACGAACTGCGGAACCTGCTGCTCAAATACGTGTCTCTTTTTCCCACCAAAACTGACCCAGGAACCTTCAAAGGAGTCGAAGCCACTGTAGATACGCAAGGAGCGGAACCGATCTTCATTCGACCTCGACCCATCCCGCACGCACTCAAGAAAGTCTCTGAAGTGAACGAGGCTATCCACGACCTCCTGCAGGTAGGGATAATTGAGCCATGTGCTTCTCCATGGGGAGCACCCCTCGTGATAGTAAGGAAAAAGAACGGGAAGTTAAGGATTTGCACAGACCTGAGGAAACTAAACGAGACTGTCAAAAGAGACCACTACCCCCTTCCTCGCATCGATGAACTTCTTCGAAGGTTTCAAGGGAAATGCATTCATACAAGTCTTGATTTAGCTTCCGGGTTTTTCCAGATCTCTGTACGAGAATGCGACCGAAATCAGCTCAGCTTCGTTCACGTTGATTCGGGCCAGTACCGATACCGCAAGATGCTGCAAGGTTATACAAACAGCCCGGCAATCTTCCAGAGGGCAATGGACGTGATGCTGAGTGGGTTGAATGGCATTTCCATTAGCACTTACCTCGACGATGTGATCATTAGTTCGTCTACGTGGTCGGAGCACTTGACGGAAGTAGAGACGGTTCTGCAGAGACTCAAAAAGTTTGGGGTACGCATTCAATTCGCGAAGTGCAGTTGGGGAAAGAGAGAATTGATTTACCTATCGCATAAAATCTCACCAGATGGAATTAGGCCGTCAGAAGAAAAGGTGAAGAGTATCACAGAGGCGGAACCACCCAAAAACAAGAAAGAGCTGAAAAGACTACTCGGGGCCTGCTCTTACTACAGAAAATTTCTTCATCAATTTTCTACTAAAGCAGGACCACTTCTCGATTTGCTCAAAAAGGACACTCCATGGATCTGGGAAGAACCACAACGAATTGCCTTTCAGAGAATGAAAGAGATGCTGTCGTCCGAACCTGTCTTGGCACACCCGAATTTCGACCGACCATTCATCATCAAGACTGACGCCAGTGAGTCTGCTCTAGGAGGGATCCTTCTGCAACGGGACGATAACAATGAAAACTGAGTGATTGCATACTTCAGCAGGCGATTGACTGACGCGGAAAGAAAGTGGTGCATTACTGAGAAGGAATGCTTAGCGATCCTTGCTACGATTGAACATTTCCGCCCTTTCTTATACGGGAGAGAATTCACTGTACTTACAGATCACAAGGCGCTAGTCTACTTGAAAGAACAACGAAACTCAAACCCGAGACTCTACAGATAGAGCCTTCGACTTGCTGCCTTCAACTACGATGTCCATTATGTTCCGGGCTCAAAACACCAGGATGTTGACTCTCTCACTCGCCCACCCTTTGTGACTGACCGGCATCCACCAGGAGCCCCAGCAACGAGCTCTTCGGATCTCGACGCTGATGACGAAGAAGTTGTTGTCGCATCCATTGCAAACAAGGAAAAATACAGTCAAATCAGACTATCTACATCCTCGGTTGGAGTCACGAGAAAAATAGGGAACGGACATGAGAAGGAAACAGCCGCACCCCCAGCAGAATTCTTTTGCAATCCCTACGACCCCAAAAACATCCGAAAAGCACAGGAACGAGACCCTCAATTGAAGCTCATGATCGAGTATCTGAAGACTGGCGAGTTTGACGCGGACACCACACAGAAAGAACGAGCAGAAACCCTTGCACAGGCACCTCTCTTTACACTTCACGACGGCATCCTTCTACGCCTCCTTCCCCCAGCAAACAGACACATGAAAGGCACCAGATTTCTCCTCGCAACCCCCAAAGAAATGCGATTTCAGGTCATGACTGACTCACATGAACACGTCTTGGCAGGTCACACAGGAATGAAGAAATTCATACAAACTGTGTCTGACCGATTTTGGTGGCCGTCACTGACCGAAGATCTCTGTCAACACGTGCGCACCTGCAGGAAGTGTCAGGAGAAGAAAGCACGAATTCGGAAAGAAGACTTCGTTGTGCAGAGTTTTCAAGATGCAGAGCCACTGACATGCTTTGTGATTGATGTTGTGGGACCCCTCCCCCTCAGCCAGGATGGATACAGATACATCTTATCCATCATGTGTATGAAGACAAGATACACGCAGTTGATTCCACTCAAAAATCAAAAAGCGCAGACCATCGGACGAGTCTTGATAGAATCAGTCATCTGCAAATGGGGAAGACCAGTCAAACTGATAAGTGACTTAGGCTCGTCTTTTTTGGAACCAACCGTTCAAGCAATTCATGACCTCCTTGGAACCCAGCGAGTCTGCACGACAGCATACAATCCAAAGGCAAATGGCAGGATTGAAAGGATGCATCGAGATCTCAAACGTATTCTTTCTGCCTACATTCATGCCAATCAGCGCGATTGGAACCTTTATGTTTGTTTTGCAGAATTTGTCATAAACACAACCACGCATTCTTCTCTAGGTTTGTCTCCCTTTCGTCTTGTATATGGGCGTGAGCCAAACCATCCTCTTCGCTTCCTTGCTTCTCTTGAACCAGAAACCTGCGATCCCATCATTCCAAAAGACTATGTTAAATTGCTCGCGCACTTCAGAAGAGAGGATGCAGACAGATCTGCACTATTTGAACAGGCCGCAGAACAGAGAATGAGGAGAAGAGTGCAGGAGACAACTAATCCCATCAAGTACAGGAGAGGTGATTACGTCTGGGTCTCGAAGGAAGCTCGAACGAGGGGAGTCAACAAGGCTTTGGCACCCGCTTGGGAAGGACCTTTCTTCATCACTGACCTTCGACCGAATCGAACAGTGGTGGTGAAGCGCCCTGGATGTCAGACACTGCAGAAAGTCAACAGGAGCAGAATCAAGCCTTTTCTCAGCAGAAGCATTGAAGAAACAGATTTCATCATTCAGAAATACGCCCCAAAGGTTGACGATGAAGAAAAACAGGACATCGATCTTTCAGAAGAGAGACCAGAAGACGAAGAAGAGGACAAAGAGATGGAAGACTTCGAAGTAGAGGAAGTTATCGGGAAGCGCGAGCGGAAAGGAATCACGGAATACCTGATTCGTTATGTCGGATACGATGAGCCAGAGTGGACGAAAGAAGCTTATCTTGACTGCCCTCAACTTATCGCAGAATTTGAAGCAACAGCACTCAACCAACGGAAGAGAAGGAAAGCAGGAAAAAGTCGAGACGAAGGAAAGTAAAGGTCAGGAGAACGCGCCCAGGTGACTGACCTTCAGCAAGATGAACTCCCATCGGTCCGAACAAACAGAAAGAAATGGACGATCAAAAGCATCCTGCAAAGAAAAGAAAGACAGTCTTCTCATCGGATTGTATGGAGGAGATCAGGAGAAAAAGAAAGGAAATGAAGGAAAGGAAAAGGGGGAGATGATGGAAAGAACCGTCGATTGACTGACCTTCATAAAAGAACCCAGCTGCTTTCATTTCCTCAAGACACTGGAAAGCAATAGGAGACAAACTAAGCGATCTGTGAGAAAAAGCCGATGCTTGAGAGCAGTAAGAACGGATGAAAACAGATAAAGTAAGTCAGAAGATGGGAGAAGAGAGGGAGGCAGAGATAGTGACGGCATCTACAAATGACTGACCTTCATGACAATCGGTGCCGTCTCCTTCTCTTTTCGCCCGTTGGACGTCTCATGCTGTGTTTGCACAACCCTGCAAGAAGCAAGAGAGAAGAGATGGTGCACTCAAAGCGTGAGAAGCAGATAAGGGTAAGGTATGAAGAGAGTAGAAAGAAGAAGGACAGTGGAGACGGTGGAAAGGTCAGACATTCAGACTGAACACTGAGACGAACCAGATCAGATTTCTCGCTCACCTTTGAACGATTAAATCAAGCTTATCGGGAAGAAATGGAAACGTTCACAACCAACAGAGGCAAAGAGAAAGAAAAGCTATAAGGAGTAAAAGGAATAAATGGAGGACATCGATCAAAGGGAAAAGAACAAAACAGTAAAGACAGACCTCCATACCTGAGGCCGCACGACGCCTGGAGCTGAACTCGTGCTGCACATAGTACAAACAACCAGACATTGGAGAGCTCCACGCAGTGAGCGTCTCCCGGGAGAGATTTCAGTTTAAGAATCAATAAGAAGAAAGCAAGACTGAGCAGGACAGGCAAAAAGGAGATGGGCATTGCCAAGTAGATGCAGTTGAGAGGGAGACGGACAGCCGAGTAAGAGATATGGGGGGGACGGACAGTCAACAAGGAAATGTACGAACAGGAAAAAAGAGGGAGAGACGAGAAGGAAATAGACATGCAGGCATGAGGAGATGAAAAAAAAAAAGGAAGAGATCAAAACGCACGAAAGGGTACAGGTCATTGCCGGGAGTTCCGAGAGCGACGCACTCTTTTCCCAGTTGCTTGAATAGCTAGGCTCATGGAAGCTGCTGAAGGGGGAACTCACCTGTCTGGACATAGCAGAATAAAGAGGACCTTCGTCGACGAAAGGTTCTTGGGGCAGCGCCGGTCGGACCGCCCTGAACGGCATGATAAGGAAAACATTTATCATCATGCTTCGTTCAAAACCGGAAAAGGTCAGTCAAATGGTCGGAAGTCACCCGACTGAGTGCACTCAACAATTGAATCAGAGGGACCAGGTTGGCCACCTGTGAACTCTGAAACAAAAAGAACAGACAGGGAAAAACCCGGCAGGCCAAGACGGCCGACTGACCAATTGAGTCAAGAAGATGGATAACGATTGTTGTCCAGGACTATCCAATGTGCCGAAACGTGCGACATACACCTCAAATTTTGAGGAAAGCTCAACGGAAAAACGAGACAGGAAGATGGGTTTCTAAACGCGATGGTCGAACCAACGTCTCTAACAATGAAATCACCTTGAAAGCACTCACTGGGTGACCTGAGCGTTGCAATCAATGAATTGTCTGAGGGACGCCTTGGAGAACTTTGATTGCGACCGGAAAAGACATTTTCCGAGCTATATAGGGACGCTCAAGGCACTCATATACGAGCTAGCGCCGAGGTGGCCCGGAAAGCCTTTCTGCATGCCGGACACGGGACCGACCACCAAATTGAAATCCAACTTTTCTGTTAACTCGGCTGCAGATTCGGCTCCCATAACACATGCAAGGCACCATCAGGAAGAACAACACAAGCACAGGGAGAACAGTCATATATATGGCATAGTTGATAAACCAGCCAAGGCAGCAAGAGAATCTAAAGAAGAAGAGCAAAGAGAACTTTGGTGAAATTGATTCCGAAGAGCGCGGTCGATTTTTTTTTTTCGAATAGTTTGTTTTGCGCCGTCTACGGTGACTGACCTTGATACGACCAAGAAGCCCGAGCAACCAAAGGGAAGTACTGCTCTTTCTCTTTTTCTGACCGAGCTAAATACCGAGCCACCAGAGCACCGAGCCATCAGAACCGATTTGATTTCTGCGCGGGGTCCGAGCTATGAATTGAACCCGATTTTTCAAGCCTTGCGTTCACATTTTTGCCACTCTTGTCTGTGTGCAGGAACACGGGGAGGTCTCGGCGTTGTAAAAAGAAGGTCCTGAATTGACAAATCGTGTCAGTTATCAGCACCGCTCCTTCTTAAAGCAACGCACACCGCTACCTTCTTGTGTTCTTGTGATTGACTGCATTCTTCTTTTCAATCATTAAATCAGACCTTTCTCTCGTTCGCTTTGTGTCCTTGTTTTGTACAACCCAAACAAAATGTTGGGCACTGGCAGTTTTGATTTGAGATTTACCACCCCTACCTCCCTTCTTCCCCAGTCAACTGCCCTTCCTATAATCAAAGAGGAATCCGGTAGTCATCTCTCCGAGCTGACCACTTCAACTGGGGAGGAATGTTCAGCTCTTGGACAGATGCCGTAGCATTGTGGAGGTTAGAGTGTGACTATGACAAGCATTCGTGTCAGGACAGCGTCTACGGTGGGCGCGGCGTCGAGCGCACCATGCAGCATGCATGTAGAATTAATGGTGCTCGCATACAGTCAATAGCAAGTCATCTGTTGTTTAGCTTGAACCCAAGAGATTGCAGTAGTGACTTTATATGACAGAACTTTAATCTTATGAGCCCTGTACGCTACCCGACGTGGTTAGCAGAGCAGAGTTCGACCACGGACTGCTGCTCTTCTGTTGAATTTTGATACGAGACGACTCTCTGTATCGATCGAACAACAGTTGTCAGCCTGTCTTCTGCACCAAAGAGAATTCTTTTGTGTGCGTAGATTGTGAGCCTTGGAAGTTCTTATGCTTCAGAAAAATGGTAGGACAGAAAGGGAAAGGGGCCGAAAGATTGGCGGCAGTTGCCTCTGTGATCGACATTGCCGATAAACTTCGCAACGTCTCGGCCGGTGCGGTCAAAGAGAAGGGCGACGCTGTTGATGTGGATCTCTCAGAGCTTGCAGAAGAGTTGAGACCCTGGCTGCTCTCTGTTGCGATACCTTGCACAGAGGGAGAGAAGCCTGAGAAGAGAGAGAGAGAGCCGAAAGAGGCAGAAGCGAAGGGGAAAAAGAAAAGAAAAGCAAGAAGAGCCCCCCAATTCTCCGTAAAGCAATAGTTACAGCATCCCGCCGCTGCCCAGCTCGATGACAGTTCTGAAAAAGTCTTTGAGGAGAGGGGAAGAGAAGAGAAAGAGTCGCAGCCTGTTCTGCCTGCAGGTCTGCCTACGGGTGCATTTCCAGAGGTGGAGCCAAGGACGTCGTTTGACTTCAGTTCCGGCTCCCCGATGATGGCTTTGGCCGGAGGGGATAGACAAATCACAACAACAGCAGCAGATGATCCATATCCCATGATGATTGGACACATCCAGCAGAAGAGAAAAGGAAAAACAGAGAGGATGAGGGAGAAGAGGAGAAGGAAAAGGAAAACAAAGAGTGAGAAGAGATACCAGGCCGAGCTCCATTCGATCAGACAGGAGCGTATTCGGTCGGGGATTTTGTTTGAGCACCCAGGGTGGCTGTGCGAGGAGACGAGGGGTTTCGGCAACCAAGTCATGCCGAGAGTGGACCCATTCCAGTTCCGCTCTGTTCGGCAATCCGATCAGCATATCGCTCCTCGAGGTGGGGAAGACCCAGAGAGAACAGCAGTCCTCGAAGGGAGGAAAAGGAGGAAAGAAGCACGAAAGGAAAGAAAGAGGGGTGTAGAGTGGAGAGCAGTAAGAAGAGTCGTCGAGGGGGCAGGTATCACTGAGTAGCTCCGCGATGCGCCTGCCAACTTCAGTCCCAAACAGGTGTAGGTGGGAGAGGATCGCGCGATCGAAAGTGAAACATCAGGTCCTGCGTCATCAGCCTGTCTCTCTACGCAATGAGACAGCGACGTAATGGGAAGTCTTAGAGAGAGGAGTGGGATGTTGTTAACTGAATCCACCCTGAGTCAAGTATAGTTCGACGATGACAATCTCTGTTGCCCCAGGCTGGAGATGGTGCAAGGAAGTGAGGAAGAGAGGAACGTTGTGAAAGAGATTGGGGTAGGAGAAGGAGGAGTAGAGAGGAAAGGTGGAATGTCGAAGCCTGCCGAGTTACCAGTCAACTCCATTGACGTTCAGTCACAGGAGGTGGGCGGAGGCTATGGAAGGAAAGAAGTGAAAGAACAGAAAGTGAAGGAATCGGTGGCAGTCAAAGGTGATGGAGGCAAAAGGTGGGAACTTAGGCCCAAGCCTGGCCCAACGAAGAAACAAAAAATGAAACAGGAGAAGGAGAAGGCTCGTGTAGAGAAACTCGAGGCCGAGAGTCTCAGACGAAAGCGTGAGATGATGCCAACGCATTCTTCCCGGCAGGTGTTCACGCTGCTGCCTCAGGAGGGAGACAGCAAAGCAGTACTGCTCTACAAAGAGAAGAAGAGGGAGTATTGGAAAGAGGTTGGTCGACTGGCACGAACGGGTATTCCAGAAATGATTCAAGGCCTCCCAGTACCAGTGAAGCCTGCAGAAATAGAGAATTAAGGCTTCATGATTGTTTGAGCCCTGGCTTTGTCGTGTGCTCCTTTGCTTTGGTTTGTCCGTCTACATTTCACTTCGCCTCGTTGTGACGTATCTGGTTCGTTTTCTTAAAGGTTGTCTGCTCTTACCAGTGCAAGGAACATTACCTGTTGTCTTTTTGAGTTGAGTCATCGGTTTCTATTAAAAGAGCATTAATGGAAAGGGAGACCTCACACTCGTGTTTGGCTTGCAGTTCATTTCTGTTTCCGTCAATGATATCCGCTTGATCGTTTGGTGATCAATCTATCAGTGTGTCTGTCAGATTCTGTCGGCATCTGATCTCACATTGTTTGCCCAGATTGTTTTTTACCCGTCATGCGCGTCTTGGCACTAAGTCTTTTGTGTGCTTAGACCGCAGGGACGGCGAGGTTAGGAGGGAGGGGCCACGTGGGTTCATATAGGTGTGAGTGGTTCTCAGAGAGAGAAGGAACATGTGGCAAGAGGAGAAAGAGACATGTGGATGGAAAGAAAGATGAAAGGGAATCAACACGAGAAGCCGTCGTAGTAACAAAAAGAAACAAACTGCAAAGAAAGGCGAGACTACAAAGGAGCGATGAGAGAATTTGGATGGTTGTGTCAACCATGTGTGTGTTTTACGCTGGGCTAGCTATCAGAACAATCATTCACATCGATCATCGAATTCACGATCTTTGTCTTCGAGAAGAAAGACTGACCTCGATGCCACAGGAAAAGAACAAAGAAAAGAGAAAGACAGACAACTCTTTGCTGTCAGCGCAGTGTGATTGCGAGAAGAAGGCTGACACTCAGATCGATCGGAGAAGAGAGAAAACGAGAGTTGAAGTTAGGCAGAGATGACTGGGTTGGTTGTAGACAAACCAATCATATAATCCGCATATCTCCTACACTGCTGAACTACAGGCTCGCGTCCTCTGAGCAATTCTCAACTCTGCCCTTTAAGTGACAGAAGAGACCCCGCCTTGAGTTAACGGTTGTGAGCTTAATCAATAGCCAACGCGATCCTTTGACTCTGTTCTGCTTAGCACTGTATATGACATGACTGCCCCATGCGATTTAAGTGGCAGGGACGCCACTCTGGAGGGAGAAGGCACGTAGCATTGTGGAGGTTAGAGTGTGACTATGACAAGCATTCGTGTCAGGACTGCGTCTACGGTGGGCGCGGCATTGAGCGCACCATACAGCATGCATGCAGAATTAATGGTGCTCGCATGCAGTCAATAGCAAGTCATCTGTTGTTTAGCTTGAACCCAAGAGATTGCAGTAGTGACTTTGTATGACAGAACTTTAATCTTATGAGCCCCGTACGCTACCCGACGGATGCAGACTGAAAACCACCACCCATCCCCCCCAACCACCGAAGAAAAAGAAAGGACCACTCCTTCTACTACAGACGAGGCAGAGAAAGATAATACAGCTCCTGCAGAGGGGATTCGCCTTCCGGAAGAAGCACTTAACAGAACCATGACCACTGGTAATAACTCCGAAGTCATGATGTTTGGGGTTCTGGAGGAGGATGGAGAGAACCTTCAGACGGTGACTAGGGTTGCCGGATAGCAGGAGGAATCAGATGTAGAATACATGGCAAGGGTCACAGCCAGTTTCTTCCAAGGAAATGGGACCCCAGGACCTGTCCCCAAGGCACCCAAACTCGGTCCTGCGACAAACCCTAACTACCCCTTCTCTCCTAGGATGCCGAGCCACCGAGTTACTTGGTTCGGTCTCCCTCCAGCCCAACAACTTCACCCTCAGGAACAGCACCAGCACTCTAGAGGTGGCCTGCGGCATTTCAGGTCCTCAATGCCCCCTCAAGATGGGATTGCCCCCCCTACCATCACTCCCCCACCAGGATTTCTGGGGACAAACACTGAAGGAAGCACCTCCGGTGCCCAATTCACCTTCTATGCCACTACTACCTAGAATCTAGGTACTACGGAACCTGATGACCAGACGACTACCCGCTTTCCCCCCAATGCAGGAATGGGCTTCCCCAATCCCCCTCCGAATTCGAACCCCCCTCCTCCCCCAAATTCTCCACCCCCTTCTCAGATAGAATTCTCGATGATTCCCCCCCAAAACATGTTTTTGGTGCAACACCAAGTGTTCGTTGCACCTATGAATATGTTTTGTCACTCATCCACACCCACATAAATCCTCCCTACTCCTCCTATGCCTGAGCGCACACACCTTAACTCTTTTTCTTTTGCAGAAAGAGAGAGGGCTGCAGGATGGAGAGGACCTGATGGGACTTGCGCTTCCTATGCTGGGGCAGCACCATACAGGCCCCCCGGATCAAGACGCCATCCTGGCATGGCATGGCGACCAAAGGGCCTCGCAGGGAGGATTCGGAACCAACCGTCGCGGCGGCCCGGGAGGGGATGCAGAGGATCAGGGAAATTGGTATAATCTCCCTTTTGTTCCCTCGAGAGGCCCGACTCCGCCCAAAATGGACATCCAGAGAGGTAATCGCGGGACTAACGGGCCCTTTGTCCGTTTGGCAACGGCCAGTGGATCAAAAGAGTAGATGAAGGAAAGAAGGGATCACCTGGTTTTTTTTTCTCTCTCTCTTTTTTTTTATTTGTCATCTCTTTCCAGAAGCTTCGGTTTTACTCTTCGCTTTTGTCATCGATCTGCAACTGCCTTTGCTAAGTTTTGCTCTCGTTTTGATCCATGGTGGTTTTTTTTTTCTCTTCTCTTTTCTTCAAATATTCCTCTTCTCGCTCTTAATTCTCTTGCAATACACTTGTTCCAGTTTTGTCATCGCGGCCTGGTAACACTTTTCTTTACACTTTTCTTTCCTTTTTCATTCTTCATCACTCTTCTATGAGACCCTCATTGCCAAATTTTGATCAATTCATCACAACTTACTCCCTTTGGTTTTATTTTGGGAAAGACGTTTGAATGCAAATGCACTATACAGTTGGTCAAAATTTGGGCAACAGATCTTTTTGAATAACTGCTTTACCTCGTTCTGATTTCTTGACTCCCTCCCTTTGTATGATAGAAATGAATGATATTTCATTTTCTTTCCTTTTATCTTGTAATAAAATCCCGCTGGTGCTGCACTCTATCATCTCTTCTATTCTCTTTTACACGTCTTTGCTTAGTGTTTTGCCTATTTTCTCTCTCAAACTAATTTTGTCTTTCTCTGAGGTCCCAGGAAGAACGTTGGCGCCGCCTAAGCATATATCTTTGTGAGCATCGAAGCTTCTCTTTCATCTTTATGAATAATTCTTCTTGAGGTTGCGTTATGCCTATCTGTATTCTTCCTTTTTTTTTATGTATCAAAGTCTCTTTTCATGGCCATTTGACTGACCAAAGAGTTTCTTCTTCTTTTCTTTGAATTTACTTTCTTACTCTCCGTTTTTATGAAAAACAACATGTGACAATCACAACGTTGTCGCTGGGGTTCCAGAGCCTACACAACCAGAGAACTGCACTAAAATATGTGTGTGTTTTGTCCTCTTTTCTCTCTGATCTTCCTGTTCTAGGTTTTTATATTGTTGCTGGCTTTGCATGACTGTTTGTTTCATTCCTTCCTCAACTGATGAATGGCTTAGAGATGGAGTAGCTGTTGTTAATTGTGCACACTCTCTCTCAAAAGGAGAAAAAGAAGAAGTATCAGTATATTGATCACGCAATAGAGTACAAGTCTGTTGCTGATCATGCATGACAGCCTTATATGAAGATGGTTGCAGTTGCTTTATGATCGTGGTGCTCTCAAGGTTGCCAATCAATGCATTCATAAAGACTTAGTATGCAGCAGGCAGAGAGAAAACGAAAAGTGTTGCCTCTGGATGACATTCGCGATCGACACTATCGGATGTGCCAATCGAACGCCTTACATTGTTTTGTAGTGTTTCATTAATTGTTCGAGTTGTCCCATTGTTGTCGCGTTTGCATACTCTAAACTTGGTTGAAGAATGCTGTTAAGGATTGTGGTATGAAGTTTTGAGTAGCCCTCTTACTATTATAAGTGAGAGGGATGTGTAATGTGAACTTTACATCAAACTTCATAGGAACCAAATGCATAAGTATGAGTCAAATAAACAAACCTCTCTATAAATTTCCTATGAATTAACAATCTCAAGTTGAAGCACATTAAAGTTATGTGCATGAGGATGCATAAAAGAGCTTCGCAATGCTTCGCTCTCATATGAGTGAGAGGGATGTGTAATGTTTTATTAATTAAATAACTAGTTTAAAAAACTAGTAAAATTGAAATAAAATCTTGTTAAAAAGGAAAATCGGTCTAATTGTTAATTCTACGACTCGAGATCTTGATTTTCCTTTAAATTTACGAAAGTAAGTCCAAAAAAAAAAAAAGAAGGAAGGATATAATCGTTAGCTTAATACGACCCCAAAGAAAAAAAGAACCTTAGGGTGCTTTACTAAATGCATGCCTTCCTACGCACGGCCCCAGTGTGCGATAACGGGAAAAACACCTCTTGAGGGGAAGGTATCGGCATGACATCACAAGCGATTAAGCAAACTATAACTTTTAATTCTTGGTCTCAAGGAAAAGTCAAGAAAATCGAGATAAGACATCAAAGATTCATGAGCAGTGACAGTGCATGCGATCGACGCCCATTGTGTGCATAGCGATGCCTGATATTAGAGTCAGAACCCACTGGCGCCGCCGCACATGAGTGATCCGAATAATGCGCGGTTATTAATTGATACCTGCATATCAAAACCGATAATCGAATTTTATCTGAATAGTGCGGTCTAAATTCGACTGTCACAAAAATCGAATGTGCGCACCAAATCGAATCGAGCTTCAACTTGTGAAGAAAAAAACGTGAAGAAAAGTGGAGAGCCTTGTTCGACATTGTACTCAACTTATGTTTTCAACTTTTTTGAAACTTTTCATTCATCTTTGTTCACTTATTACTAGCTACGATCATCTTTCTAGGGTATTCCCTCACTCTTCTAGGCTAACCATCACTTCTATCATCTAATTACCTGTAACCTTTCCATGGCACCTTCAACCCTTCTTCTCCCTCTTGCGTCTCTGGTGAATCCCACCAGTAAGACGTAACATTATAACTTTAAAAAATTATGCATTCAATCAATCAACTAGTCAATTAAATAAGAGCTGTGTCACAAAATGTTCTAAAATTCGTCAAACGTACGGCTAAACACATTCTGTAACCTTTCTTAGAGGATACTTTTCGATAAATGCTTTATGTACCAACTATAGAACTCATCAATCGATCAATAGTCAGTTAAAAAAGTTTTTTAATCTGGTATAAAAGCAGAACGTGCAAGCGGGCCGGCACTGGCCAACTAGTCGCGCCTCCAGAGAGCCATAACCGAGCATATACACATCTTACAGGTCAATGCATGCAGAATTAATTGCATGTACGTAAATGCATATAAACAGTAATTCGGCGATACAGAATGATGCAGTCAGATAACTCAGAGACTTGATTGATGGTTGAAAGTGAAGTAGCCTTGCTTCATACACCTTCTGAAAACGAACACCTATAAGTGCTGTGTGCACTCGAGGGCAAAGGCGCCCCTAGACAAGCAGTGTCTAGCTCTTTCTATAAATTTTCCTAAATTTTCTTAAACAGCTTAATTATAAAAGCTTTTTATAACTGTATTCAATAAATGAATGCCGATCGATATTGACGAAGTGAAAAGTAGAGTCTCACCTCTCTCGAGATTCCTCTAGTAGAAACCTGTGGGCCCTCCCGTGTCGATCGTTTAGCCTGTTTAGAGGACTCCTCAAACTGCTATACTCCTGAATTCCTGGCCCTCTGCTATTAGAGGACCACAGCGAATACGTTGACCTAACGTACTCGTCTAGACCGATACAGATGGACAGAAATAAATATCTGATCAGTCTTTTCACCAGACAGAAAATCTATGAACCTGCACAGTCCATAAAAAGCTCTTGCTAGTGGCCTCGTGCAATACTCAGAGCACAAGAGAACCATAGAGATACATAGGGCACAGTATAGTTCCTACATATAAAGCTCTGTCAATCCCTAGTAGGTCAAGTCTCTTGCTTAGACAGACGGTAACTGCCGTGTACATCTGTCTGACTGTCTGGAAATTAATTCGACCGGAATTAATTCTGGTGCCTCTGATGGCATAACCGCACCATCGTCCTAATAAAATCCCATATGAAGGCTCGGAGCACACACCACCACGGTGAGTGCTTCGGGTGTATTTCTTATGCCAAAGTGCATGCAGGCCATACCATGGAACTCACAACATGCACACCTCTATCGCAGGTGCCCCACCACCCTGTGTGGACGGGCCGCCGCGTGCGTGTCGCTCCTTTCTCTGGCTTGGGGCAAAGGGACGAATGGAAAGGCCGGGACCGGAATTCACCCTCCGTGAATCTGACCAGGAATGGGACCGTTGTTTTCTTTCACACACCCCCTCCCGAGCCCCCGAGGAAAGACTATAGAGCACGCAGCACAACATACCCCCCTCTGACAAGGGGGAATGATCGAGAAGCATGAGAAAAGACCTTTCTTTAATTACCCAGCCCCCCAATTTTCCTTTTGCTCTTTTCCTGACGCTTGACCATTGCCTGCCAGTCACCGCAACTGGCAACCTAATGGGAGCGTCCTTCTTTTGACTAAAGGACCACTATATGCAGGCAGGGTAATCCACATATGCAAACAGGCAATTACTGTAGGAGGCTCCTGTATCTAGCACAGATTCAAAGGCCCTGCAGCGAGAAGCAACGCTCCCCATCCAAGCAAGTTACAAAAATACGGCGTCCCCCGAACTGTCCAAACGCTGCCCCGCCACTATGGCCAGCAGCCCAGAACGTGCGCTCATTAGTTGGACGCAGCCACGCCGGGACGTGCCCCGAACACACCCAGCTCGAAACGCCCACACGTCAGAAGATATGCAGGGAAAGGATTGCCACAGGTCCTCCCCTTTCTCCACATCCGAAACGGAGACTGCTTTTCCTCCTAACCAACACAGCACAAACACAAAAGAACTACTCATGGATCATTTACCTCATCTCTTTTCATTCCTTTTTCTTGTGCTCTGACGCATCGTCCTCTACAGACGTCATTTATTATCCTTCAACAACTGAGAGCATACCGGGCTCACATGTGTGCAGGGCAAACAGGGAAATGAAAACTAGCCGACCAGGCTAGAGGAAAGAGACAAAATGAAACCACACCAGGAAAAGCGAAAGGAACAGCACAGAAAAGCACAGAAGAGCAAAGGAACAGCCATGCCGTCTATGCTCACGAACACATGGGACACAGAGCCCATCTGCCTTCAGATGGAGCCCCGCCCCACACGCAGAAAACCGATGATATCTAGCATGCAGGAGCCCGCGCTACCTGCAATGCTTCCTTCGCCGGACGGACCCTGCTCTGAACGTACGAAAGCAATAAAAGACAGAAAGGCAAACAAAATATAAGCATTCCTCATATAGACCATAATGCAGTTCATTTGAAACCAAGAGCCTTTGACAGCCTTGGCAAGCCCTGCCCCCTTGGCAAAGAGACCCAATCTTACATAATAGGCTTGTCAAAAGCAAAATCCTTACCACCTTCTCCCCCAATACTTCTTTTCCTTCTTTCATGCACTCGTACACACGGTATATATGGATGGCCCCCGCGACCACCACAAAGGGAAGGGAAAATGTTTTGCTTGCCTTACCCATCCTACTCTAGTTCGCATTGGCCATGCGTTAGGGCATTAGCATCGCAAGCCCCCCTAATGCCAACCAGCAGCTCAAAGGAAACACGACTGCAAAAGGTCTCTGCCTACATAGATAGGACGGGAAGGCCTTCCCTCCCAGCTCCTTTCCATCTGTGAGAATGAATTTAAAACGAAAAACCCGAAGATGCCCACACCCGGATAGCGCCTACCGGCCATGCATGCCCCTATGATGCGATGAGCTTCCCCGGGCCGTGCGGAAATCCAAATAAAGAAGAACGGGAGAGAGAAAACAAACATACATAAACGAACTGCACTTCAAAGAAGGTGCCCCCGAGGCACCCCCTACCCCTTCACGCATGCCTTGCAGAAATAATTAAAACAACAGGAGAGCCACCACGCACTCTTCTGACCTTCTAGAGAAAGGATTTTATAAATACAAACCAACAAAACCGAACACACCCGGACTTACACTCACCCCTAACCTGATCTCCCACAGTGGAGGACAGACTTTTAGCAAGATGAGATGCCGGCAGAGGAAAGAAACGCTCACAACACACTTGAGCTCTCATACTCACCCAAATGGCATTGCCCCCTGCACTTGGATCGGGTCTCTCTTTTCACGGCACTTACACTAGCACTTACATATCCAAACGGGACAGTTCATTCATGAACGCAGGACGCCCTTGCGATCCTACTAAAGCGCTGTGCAAAGAGAAAGAAGTGATAAAGAGATAAAAAGTTTCGGTGTGTGTACAGCGTTCTTTCCCCCTGCCTAAGCTGCCATCTACCAGACGTGATGTTCCCTGTGAGCACTCTACATTCTCCTGTAGATTCACTCGGGGGTGATGCAAATCCCTGATAGGGAGTGAGACGAAAGTACAGATCAAAGCGCCGGTCAGGCAGCATGCAAACTCCATCACCGCAACGGATCGCAGACAGGCAGCCAGGTTATAAACGGACACAAACTCATTCACGCGGCCCCTCATACCAGCTGACAGCGTTCTTTTAGGCTGCCTAACTGGTCTGGCCAGGCCTATTCTGCTCAAAACGGAGGAAAGGAAAGCGTACAGGGATCGGACTATTTGAGTGCTTCGGGCACTCACCTTCGCTGCGAAAACAGCCCATCTGTTTCCTGTGCAAGTGAAAAGCTTATACAGACGAATACCGGACACGGAGTGCAGGACCATGGATACGAGCAGACAGAGTAATGTCTCCTCATGAATGTCGAATCCACCCGCCCATATGCCCCACGTAATTGACCTTAAACGGTCCATGCTTGTCCGTTCCACCCGAGCTGCCCCCCAAAAAATTGATACTCGGTTTATATGAAATTTGGGCCCGCTTCTTGTGTGACCTCATATATTGCCCGAGCATTGGATACTTTGCCTGTGACGCAGAGGCACGTGCGCTATCTATGCCAGAGCGGTGAAAACAAACACACAAACACGAACACAAACAGGACGAGACAGAACAAGACAACTACCGAACATGTATGGATACGGAGGTTCACAGAAGGGTGGTGTAGTAGGAGAGGACCCGCTCCTCTGACTTTCTTGCTTTCTTGCCTAACTTTTCTTGTTCTCCTGCCTGGCTGAGCCCACGCCCACCCAGCAGGAAACCCCTTGTCTCCTGCCTTTTTTTCTTATTACCTCCCCATCTAGTCGCCTATCTGGGAAAACAGCTTAACGAGAGAGAGAAACGGATAAAAGGGACAAACAGTACCTCTGGCCTATCTAACTCCTTTCATACCCATACCCAAACCCCAGTCGTCCCCACCCTGAGCGAAAAACAAAACCTTGTACATGCCTACCTGCAAAGGGACGACAGAAGGGAAAGAGCAGACAACAGAAACAGGACACAAAAGAGAAAAAGAGAAGGCCCCGCACCCTTCCCCTCCAGAAGTTCCACGCCGCTGGATTCACGCCATCTCCCCACCGGGGAGGGCACACTTGGTCATCACGTTCGCCACGTTCCTCGCTCATGCAATCCACTGGAGATCTGCCCTAAGGACACGCATCTCCTGAATGTACCACTTCAAAACGCTCTGCATGATCACATCAGTCTGGGCCTTGCCAGACTGGAACTGGTCATGGAGGGGGCCGGAGTCTGTGTAGACGATCACACGGACCTTTTTGAGGCCCCACATTGCCTTAACAAGGGCAACGATGCCAAAGAGCTTCTTGAGAAGAAACTCAAAGGCGAGCACCTCCCCGGCGGTGGAAGACCCAACCTTCCTTCCCGCCCTTTTGGTGGCCCACGTGATTCAGTTCTCCAGGAGGGACCGCAGGTCTCCTCGCAGCTCAATTGAGTGCAGGATCTTGACAACATACCCCAACCGTGCAGCGTAGGTCGTGAACTTGAACGCTGCATCGAAGTACGCATATACGACGGGCACAAGCCCCATGCTCGTAAATACCCGCTTGTCAGGGTGCCCCTTCAGCATCTTGATGATACACACGACCATCTTAAAGATGCGTCTGGAGGGTTTCAAAATCGACTACGCTACCGTGTGGCCCTACACCGTACGGAGCGGATTCATTCTCACCCCCCATTGCAGAGTCCCGACTCCAGCACGGATCGGCTTGTCATACTGGTTGTCGACCTCCTCTTCGGTAGAGGGCTCAGCACTCTTGCCGTCCAAACCCTTCCAGGGCTTGTTCGGACGCTTCTCCTTCAAAATTTTCCATAGGGGAGCGGTGTCTGTGTTCTCGAGGTACGAGACCTGGGAGAGGTGTATCTCCTCCATGGAGACTCTGGAGATGTCCACTCCAAAATTTTTCAAAACTTCCTCTCTGATCCCTCCCCAATCACACACACGGAACCAAAACCCAACCTCTTGTTGAGGGTCTCCTGAAGGACTTTTTGCTCCTTCGGAGGGGCTCCAGTCAGCAAATTGTCTATCCAATTCATGACGATAGCTTGGGCTCTCCCTCCCTCAGGAGAAGCCTTGACTGCGATGGCCATGTCTACGCGCTTGAACCGCAACTCCTTGCACACACCCTCCAACTTGTGGTCGAAAAGCTGGGCTGCACAGGGCAACCCGTAGAGGCCTATCTCTACCAAATACTGCCCCCGGGCTCGTACTTGGCCGCCATCCTCTTCAGCTCCTCGTACTTGTCGTTAGGGATATCCTTAAAGGGGTTCTCATCAGGAACTCGAGGCAGCACAGACTCTAAGGGCAGTGTTGTGCCGATCCGTTCGGCATTATGGTCCTTGGAGGTCAAGAAGGCAGCGGTCACATCCTCCGCTCCCATCTCTATTCCTGTGGACACAATAAAAAGGCAGACAGTGTTGATTCCCGCGACGGAAGGCGTTCCGACGTAGGTGTCAACGAGTCGGCCGTCCAGGAAACCCTTTGCAAAAAACCTCGGCTTAGGCTTCCGGCCTCTATCGTCTATCTCTTTCCATGTGCATCACCAGCCCATGCCGACGACTACCCGAACCTTATCCCTTTTGACTCTCCTACCGAGCGCCGGCCGATTTCCTATAATGTTCACCAACCACTCCTTTAAGGCAGCGAGCTTGTGAGACCCCAAGTCAATGGGGACGCGAGTTGACTTTGCATGAGGTCGTTCTGATTTTAGACCCTATGCTGAGTGGATGGGGACACATGTTGACTTCCCTTGAGGTCGTTCTGATTTTCGAAGCTTTGCTGAATAAATGGGGGTGCATGTTGACTTGAAGTTAACTTCCCATGAGGTCGTTCTGATTTTAGACTTTGTGCTAAGTAGATGGGGGTGCGCGTTGACTTCCCATGAGGCTGTTCTGATTTTGGACCCTGTGCTGAGTGGATGGGGGTGCGTGTTGACTTCCCATGAGGTCGTTCTGATTTTGGACCGTCTGCTGAGTGGAAAGGGGTACATATTGATTTCCCATGAGGTCGTTGTGATTTTGGACCCTCTGCTGAGTACTAGGGGGGGGCACTCTGGAAGGTTATGGTAGATTTTAAGCCCAAAATAACATAAAATATGAATAAAAACAGAATTTTGCGAGCCAGTCCGGCAACCTGGAGCTCCGCCTGGTCTAGTTACACCAAAATCTGATGTTTTTGAAGTATAGGCTACCTGGTTACTTTGGGTTACCGCATGTTACCACCTTTTTATCTTTGTCATATAAAGAGGTTACAGGTTACCCGGTTATGAGCATTTTGACCGATTTTTACCTCAGTAACCAACCAAATTTTCAACTTTTAAAAACATTTAAAATGATGTTTAGAACATATTTAAATGCTTCTTAAGGGAGGTTACTTCATTTTTGAGGGGGGTAAAAAAAGGTTACGGGTTACCCGGTTACGGGGGGTTCAGGGGCAAAATGAGTGTGACACATCATTTTTCATCATTTTTGACCATAACCTAAATTTTTTAACAATCTTGAAGCCAGTTTTGCAAGTAACTAAACGTAACTAATCGATTCAATTTAGCACTATTTTTGACTGATGGTTACATGTCATATGTTGTAGGGGGGGGGTGTAGGGTCACTAACCATGGTGTAACTGGCTAAAGTGCCCCCCCCTAGGCTGAGTAGATGGGGGCACATGTTAATTTTGCATGAAGTCGTTATGATTTTGGACCCTGTGCTGAAGGGATGGGGGCGCGTGTTGACTTTGCATGAGGTCGCTCTGATTTTGGACCCTGTGCTGAGTAGATGGGGGTGCGTGTTGACTTTCCATGAGGTTGTTCTGATTTTGGACCCTGTGCTGAGTGACTGCAGGTACGTGTTGACTTTGCATGAGGTCGTTCTGATTTTAGACCCTGTGCTAAGTGAATGGGGGCGTATGTTGACTTCCCCTGAGGTCGTTCTGATTTTGGACCCTGTGCTGAATGGATGGGGGCGCGTGTGGATTTCCCATGAGATCGTTCTGATTTTAGACCCTCTGCTGATTTGATGGAGATGTGTGTTGACTTCCCTTGAGGTCGTTCTGATTTTAAACCCTGTGCTGAGTGGATGGAGGTAGGTGTTAATTTCCCATGAGGTCGTTGTGATTTTGGACCCTGTGCTGAATGGATGGGGGCGCGTATTGACTTTGCATGAGGTCGTTCTGATTTTGGACCCTGTACTGAGTAGATGGGGGTGCGTGTTGACTTTGCATGAGGTCGTTCTGATTTTGAACCCTCTGCTAAATGGATGGGGGTGCGTGTTGACTTTGCACGAGGTCGTTCTGATTTTGGACCCTGTGGTGAGTGGATGGGGGTGCGTGTTGACTTTCCATGAGGTCGTTCTGATTTTAGACTCTGTGCTGAATGGATGGGTGTGCATGTTGACTTTGTATGAGGTGGTTCTGATTTTGAACCCTGTGCTGAGTGGATGGGGGTGCGTGTTGACTAAGTCTTTGCATGAGGTCGTTCTGATTTTGGAAGCTTTGCTGAATGAGTGGGGGTGCGTGTTGACTTGAAGTTCCCATGAAGTCGTTCTGATTTTGGACCTTATGCTGAGTGGATGGGGGTGCGCGTTGACTTCCCATGAGGCTGTTCTGATTTTGGACCCTGTGCTAAGTGAATGGGGGTGCGTGTTGACTTTCCATGAGGTCGTTCTGATTTTGGACCGTCTGCTGAGTGAAAAAGGGTGCATATTGATTTCCCATGAGGTCGTTGTGATTTTGGACCCTGTGCTGATTTGATGGGGGTGCGTGTTGACTTCCCTTGAGGTCGGTCTGATTTTGGACCCTGTGCTGAGTGGATGGGGATAGGTATTAATTTCCTATGAGGTCGTTGTGATTTTGGACCCTGTGCTGAGTGGATGGGGGCACGTGTTGACTTTGCATGAGGTCGTTCTGATTTTGGACCCTGTGCTGAGTGGATGGGGGTGTGTGTTAACTTTGCATGAGGTCGTTCTGATTTTGGATCCTCTGCTAAATGGATGGGGGTGTGTGTTGACTTTGCATGAGGTCGTTCTGATTTTGGACCCTCTGCTAAATGGATGGGGGTGCGTGTTGACTTTACACGAGGTCGTTCTGATTTTGGACCCTGTGGTGAGTGGATGGGGGTACGTGTTGACTTCCCATGAGGTCGTTGTGATTTTGGACCCTGTGCTGAATGGATGGGTGTGCGTATTAACTTTGCATGAGGTGGTTCTGATTTTGGACCCTGTGCTGAGTGGATGGGGGCGCGTGTTGACTTTGCATGAGGTTGTTCTAATTTTGGAAGCTTTGCTGAATGAATGGGGGTACGTCTTAACTTGAAGTTCCCATGAGGTCGTTCTGATTTTGGACCTTATGCTGAGTGGATGGGGGTGCGCGTTGACTTCCCATGAGGCCATTCTAATTTTGGACCCTGTGCTGAGTGGATGGGGGCGCGTGTTGACTTCCCATGATATCGTTCTGATTTGGGACCCTGTGGTAAGTAGATAGGGGTGCATATTGACTTCCTATGAGGTTGTTGTGATTTTGGACCCTTTGCTGAGTAGATGGGGGCGCATGTTAACTTTCTTGAGGTCGTTGTGATTTTAGACCCTGTGCTGAATGGATGGGGGCGCGTGTTGACTTCCCATAAGGTCGCTCTGATTTTGGACCCTGTGCTGAGTGGATGGGGGTGTGTGTTGACTTCCCATGGGGTCGTTCTGATTTTAGACCTTGTGTTGAGTAGATGGGTATGCGTATTGACTTTGTGTGAGGTGGTTCTGATTTTGAACCCTGACAATGTGCTGAGTGGATGGGGGTGTGTGTTAACTTTGTATAAGATCGTTCTGATTTTGGAAGCTTTGCGGAATGAGTGGGGGTGCGTGTTGACTTGAAGTTTCCATGAAGTCATTCTGATTTTGGACCCTGTGCTGAGTGGATGGGGGTGCACGTTGACTTCCCATGAGGTCGTTCTGATTTTGGACCCTGTGCTGAGTGGATGGGGGTGCATGTTGACTTCTTATGAGGTCGTTCTGATTTTGGACCATCTGCTGAGTGAAAAGGGGTGCATGTTGATTTCCCATGAGGTCGTTGTAATTTTGGACCCTCTGCTGAGTGGATGGGAACACATGTTAATTTTGCATGAGGTTGTTCTGATTTTGGACCCTGTACTGAATTGATGGGGGCGCATGTTGACTTTACATGAGGTCGCTCTGATTTTGGACCCTGTGCTGAGTGAATGGGGGTGCGTGTTGACTTCCCATGAGGTCGTTCTGATTTTGGACCCTGTGCTGAGTGATTGCAGGTGCGTGTTGACTTTGCATGAGGTCGTTCTGATTTTAGACCCTATGCTGAGTGGATGGGGACATATGTTGACTTCCCTTGACGTCGTTCTGATTTTCGAAGCTTTGCTGAATAAATGGGGGTGCATGTTGACTTGAAGTTAACTTCCCATGAGGTCGTTCTGATTTTAGACTTTGTGCTAAGTGGATGGGGGTGCGCGTTGACTTCCCATGAAGCTGTTCTGATTTTGGACCCTGTGCTGAGTAGATGGGGGTGCGTGTTGACTTTCCATGAGGTCGTTCTGATTTTGGACCGTCTGCTGAGTGGAAAGGGGTGCATATTGATTTCCCATGAGGTCGTTGTAATTTTGGACCCTGTGCTGATTTGATGGGGGTGCGTGTTGACTTCCCTTGAGGTCGTTGTGATTTTGGACCCTGTGTTGAGTGGATGGGAGCACGTGTTGACTTTGCATGAGGTCGTTCTGATTTTGGACCCTGTACTGAGTGGATGGGGGTGTGTGTTAACTTTGCATGAGGTCGTTCTGATTTTGGACCCTCTGCTAAATGGATGGGGGCACGTGTTGACTTTACACGAGGTCGTTCTGATTTTGGACCCTGTGGTGAGTGGATGGGGGTGCATGTTGACTTCCCATGAGGTCGTTCTGATTTTGGACCCTGTGCTGAGTGGATGGGTGTGCGTATTAACTTTGCATGAGGTGGTTCTGATTTTGAACCCTGTGCTGAGTGGATGAGGGTGCGTGTTGACTTTGCATGAGGTTGTTCTGATTTTAAAAGCTTTGCTAAATGAATGGGGGTACGTCTTAACTTGAAGTTCCCATGAGGTCGTTCTGATTTTGGACCTTATGCTGAGTGGATGGGTGTGTGTGTTGACTTTGCATGAGGTCATTCTGATTTTGGACCCTGTGCTAAATGGATGCGGGCGCGTGTTGACTTTACACGAGGTCGTTCTGATTTTGGACCCTGTGGTGAGTAGATGGGGGTGCGCGTTGACTTTCCATGAGGCCATTCTAATTTTGGACCCTGTGCTGAGTGGATGGGGGCGCGTGTTGACTTCCCATGATATCATTCTGATTTGGGACCCTGTGGTAAGTGGATAGGGGTGCATATTGACTTCCCATCAGGTTGTTGTGATTTTGGATCCTTTGCTGAGTGAATGGGGGCGCATGTTAACTTTTTTGAGGTCGTTGTGATTTTGGACCCTGTGCTGAATAGATGGGGGCGCGTGTTGACTTCCCATGAGGTCGGTCTGATTTTGGACCCTGTGCTGAGTGGATGGGGGTGCGTGTTAACTTCCCATGGGGTCGTTCTGATTTTAGACCCTGTGCTGTCAGTGAGTGACTGCAGGTGCGTATTGACTTTGTATGAGGTCGTTCTGATTTTGGACCCTATGCTGAATGGATGGGGGCGCGTGTTGACTTCCCTTGAGGTTGTACTGATTTTGGACCCTCTGCTGAATGGATGGGGGCGCGTGTGGATTTCCCATGAGATCGTTCTGATTTTGGACCCTGTGCTGATTTGATGGGGGTGCGTGTTGACTTTCCTTGAGGTCGTTCTGATTTTGGACCCTGTGCTGAGTAGATGGGTGTTAATTTCTCATGAGGTCGTTGTGATTTTGGACCCTGTGTTGAATGGATGGGGGCGCATGTTGACTTTGCATGAAGTCGTTCTGATTTTGGACCCTGTGCTGAGTGACTGCAGGAGGGTGTTGGCTTCCCATAAGGTCGTTGTGATTTTCGACCTTATGCTGAATGGATGGGGGCGCGTGTTGACTTCGCATGAGGTCGTTCTAATTTTGGACCCTCTGGTGAGTAGATGGGGCGCGTGGTGACTTCCCATAAGGTCGTTCTGATTTTGGACCCTATGCTGAATGGATAGGGGTGCGTGTTGACTTCCCATAAGGCTGTTCTGATTTTGGAAGCTTTGCTAAATGAATGGGGGTGCGTGTTGACTTTGCATGAGGTCGTTCTAATTTTAAACCACGTGCTGAGTGACTGCAGGAGGGTGTTGGCTTCCCATAAGGTCGTTCTGATTTTAGACCCTCTGCTGAATGGATGGGGGTGCGTGTTGACTTCCCATGAGGTCGTTCTGATTTTGGACCCTCTACTGAGTGGATGGGGGCACGTAATGACTTTCCATGAGGTCGTTCTGATTTTGGACCCTCTACTGAGTGACTGCAGGCGGGTGTTGACTTTGCATGAGGTTGTTCTGATTTTGGACCTTGTGCTGAATGGATGGGGGTGCGTGTTAACTTTCTATGAGGTCGTTCTAATTTTGGAGAAAGGGCGTGTGTTATGAGCTACTCTGCTAGTCTCTACTATAGTCTCTATATACCCTAAGAAAAACCTTAAAAGACAACTATTGAAAGTTAAAGAAAACATAGAAATAAATAGAAAAAAAAATAAGAAATTGGAATTTCTGTGATCAAATATACTTCCCCGACGCTGAGCAGAAAGTCATGATCTCAAGAACCATAACAGACCAAAAAGTGAAACAAACATCAATCAACTTAGCCTGGCCTATCTCGAAACTGCTAAGAAAAAGTTTTGTCTTACGGATCGATCTAGAGGAGCTATCAAAAGAAAAAAGTTGAAAGGGCTCAGGCATACCATAAGAAAGATTCCAGTAGTGGGCCTATGCCGAGGCCCTGGTTCTGAATATTAAAACATGACATAGAGCAAGAAACGGACTAACATGCTAAAGGTCCCAAGTTTAACCCCCACCTCTTTCATTTTTATCGTAAAAGGCAAACCAAAAGACTAACATACAAAAAGTCCCAAGTTCAAACTCAACCTCTCCCACTATTGCGAAACCTGTAGTAAGATACCGGATTAAGTAATGCGAAGCGCAACCTGTTTTCAGACTTCTGTGACTCCACTGCCGAATCATCAGACCAACACCTCCCAATCGCGGAGCGCTGTCTGACCTTAAATCTTTAGCCAGTACTGGGCGTCTTCTAGCGCCTCTAGCTACCTCTAGGTATAAGTTAAGCGGCGAGTAGCCCTCAACAAGCTCCAGCCTAGGCTCCAGCTGTATTTTTAATCTGTTCTATACACAAATTCATGTGCGTACATAAGATATACAGTCTGATGGCTGACTGTCAGTCGGCGGCGAGTCTTCCTCTTTAGTATTACTCCGGTCCGGTATCTTGAGCCAGTACTGGCTAGAATAAACCGGTGTACAATATTTAATACATATATACGCATGTTTCTACATAATCTATAATATGATTCTATATTTTGTTCTAAATTTTTTTGATAATGACCTGATCACTTGGCATACCTGGTGCTAGACCTGGTGAATTAAGCTAGGCCCATTAAATTTATATAAAAATACTACTATATCCTCATGTTTTCAAATTAATGGTCCCACCTAATATTTTGAGTAGTTAAAGACACGGCTAAAAACACAATTATAAAATTAAAATTCTAAATAGATTTCTAATTTTCTCTTTTAAAAAATGTAGAGCCCTCTTTTAGAGGCTTTCACTTTCTCTTTTTCCACCTTTTAGTAGGCTTCTACTTCTTTTTCTTATTCTTTGTTCCTTCTTCTAGTGAGAGAGTGATATAGTAGAGCTGTTCGATCTGTTTCTGAGTCACTGCATACAAGGCTGCTCAAAAGGTTTATTCTTTTTTCTTTTCTTTTTTTCATTTTTCTCCCTTTTTAAATATTTTTTTTTTCTAGTTTTTGTTTCTCATTTTTTTTATACCTCTAGTTTTACCTACAAAAAATTATGGACATCGATGGAAAATTTTTAATCAATATAAGATTTATAGAAAATCTTACTACTATATATATCATATGTATGTATCTACTTTCTGGATAACTTTTACTAGCATTTTGAAATAATAACTTGAAACTTCATTACACATTTTTTTTGTGTGTATTAATTGGTATTAATTGGAGAACCCAGTCATAGAGCACATCTAGGAGCACATTCAAAGCCGGAAAATGATGGCATGAAAGCGAACGGAAAATTGATGGTCCTGTGAACCGTCCATCTTGCGACGGCGACCAAGAGTCCCTCGAGCGCTCCACATCAAGTTAGAAGCTGGAAGGAAATTATTTAAATGAATTCGCGACCACTCCCTAGACCACTCCCCCCCTCCCTCAATTAAATTCATTGAATCTGGGCAGGCATGAAACGATGGGAAAAAGTTGAATGTTGCAGCTGCCTGCCTGAAGGCCCGCTGCATCCCCCCCGGAGTTTTTCCGTCCCTCCATGCTTGTTCAATTATATGTATTTGTTTGTGCCTTCATCACTTGTTCTTTAATTAGGCTGTCATTGGACCTTCAACGACTGCACTGCGGTCCTGGAACGCGTCGCGGACCTGACAGACAAAGAGACAAACAGAAGACAAGACGCACATCCCTCCTTTTGGTGGCGCATTCAGGAAAAGAAAAGATTTGCTACCACACACAGAGAGAAAGATCGAGGGAGGGAGCGACAGCGAGAAGGAGCAGTCTGGACAGAGAAGAGAGGCAGTCTCTGTGCAGAGGAAAGGAGAGAGGGAAGAAAGGAGGGAGGCAGACGGACACACAAAGGAGAGGAGAGGAGAGGAGGGAGACAAATGGAATGGCAAGGGTAGTTCCCGCTCTTTCTGTCAGTCCACGACAACACCCTCTATCTGTCTTCGGGAGATAGACAGCTCGGTCAGAGCCTGCGTAAAGGAACAACAAAGAAAAAACAAAATGAAAGACCTTGCAAAGAAAGGAAGAAGCCAGCTGCCCCTTCCTTGCTTCCTTTCATTGCTGAGCTTGCTTTTCTTTTGTCTTTCTTTCTTTGTCTCTGTGGTGTGTGCGTGGTGATCACTTCCAACACTTCAGCTTAGATGAAGAAAGAGGAAAAAATTCAGCCGCAGCGAATCAATGAATGACCTTGTCACTTCTCTCCCCTCCTCTCTTCTACAGCCCAGACAGACAGAAACAGCCGGGCACCAGAGGTGACAGACAGAGGGAGGGTGAATGAACGTTCTGCTCTGGAAACAAAATCAAGGAAGGACGGGACAGAAAAGCGCAACGACACCGCATCCACCTCCACCTTCCCGCTTTTCAGTCAATGAACCTTGTTGTTCTCTCTCTAGATCCTTTGAATGGAAGGAACAAGAAAGGGTCGGAAGCGGACACAACAAAAGAAACAGAGGACAAGAGAAATGGAAAGAGAATGAATGGGGGGCGGTCTTCACCAAGAGGAAGAGGAAGAGAAAGCAAGAAAGAAGAAGAAGAAGAAAGGAAGGCCTAGATGTCCTTCCGACTATCAAAGGACATACTGACTGACGGAGCCCTGTCTCTTCGTTCCTTCACGCCCTCCTTCTCGACTATGCTGGAAGGCCAGTGTTCTCATGCCTCTAATGCGCATTGATCCGTCCCGCGGTCAGCTGAAACCGATTATTAGACGAGGAGAAAAGAAGGGAACCGGGCAACGCTATCCTTCAATGCTTGTCGATACGACACATTTCGCGAACGGATAGACCCTTGTTTGTTTCCGCAATTCCTCTTCTTGTCCTTTCTCCTGGTGTGTACGCACGCGTTGATCTGACTGAGGCTTGCTTTCTTTCTTTTCCTCTCTTCTGATCTCAGGGAGGGGCAGTGAACCGGAAAGAACTGCAGCATTCTCTGTCTCTGCACACCGATGCATGTTGCACCTGCCTTTAAAGACGCACAGACGTAGAGGCACAGCCAGGCAGGCCTCTGCCGTGGGAAAGCCTCTCAAAGCAAATCGGGAGGTGGAATGGATGGGCGGGCAGACGAGCACAAGGGCGACAGTCCGTCAGCCTTCCTCGCCTCGCCCTGCCTGCCCGCCTGCCCCCCCCTCACCTTTCGACAGAAACAACCCAAGGGTGCATAGGGGGGAGGAAAGAGAGAGCTCCGCAGCAGAAGAAAGGATGAAGGCGAAAGGGAGACAGTGAAAGACAGAAAGAACGGGGGAAATGCGAGCTTGCAGGCGCAGAAAGAGAGAGCGCGCGCCTAGAAAGGGCAGCTTCGTGAAGACTCACTTGACGTGGAGAGAGGACGGGGAAAGGAGAAGACACAGATATATGGGGAGGAGAAGAAGCAGACCGACAAAAGAAAGACATTGGAACAAAAGAGAAGAGGGGAGACAAAAAAAAAGAGAAAAAAGGACAAACGGGGAGGGGGAAGAGACGACAAGATCTTTCACAACCAACGCCAGCACAGCAGCACCGACTACATAAGATAGAGAAAGTGTAAAAACAAAACACGAATTCTGTTCACATGTACCAACCAGGCCGACACAGGGACGACAAACGCTCAACCCTCTTTTTCTCTCTCCCTGCTTCCCTCCCTCCGTCCAATGCAGTCTCCCATTCTATCTTTCAATCCTGCATGCCTTTCTGTGCTCCATTCCTCGTTCCTCTTTGTTTCACAAGTGCTCAATTGACAATCCCTTTCTTGGCTGCTGTCTCTCTGCGTTTCTCCGACCTCTTCTGGTGCACGCAGACCCTTTCTCAGTCTCTTCTACTTTCTTTCCACTAGAGAGGGCCTTCTCATTTCTTCTGCCTTCTTTTTCGTTCCATCCCACGCATGCTCCTTTTCGGGGAGCAAGGGCAGAAAGTTGAAGAGAGTGGTGGGAGGGGGAGGGGGAAGAGAATTGAGGTTGAAAAGGGAGGAAGGCAAACAAAAGAAGCTGGACAGCAGTCACGCAGTGAGTGAAGACGAACGAACAGACAGTCAAGCTGATTCAATTCGTTCTGCCTTCAGGATCAGGAGAAGAAAGAAAAGAAACCTCTCCACCCCATGGACTCAATCAGTGGAGCAAGCATACAGGCCAAAGCAGAACCCCAAGCGCGTTCCTTCGCATCACTTCTCCTGCCTGCGTATGTTCTGTTCAATGAGGGGGATGAGAGAGAGACAAATGATAAGGAGGGGAACAGAAGAGGTAAGCAGAACGTGTTTGAACAGGGAGCAAGGCAGAAGCGAGCGAGAAGAAAAAATGCAGGAACGAAGGAAGGAAGGAAGGAAGGAAGGAAGGAGCACAGGTCCCTTTCGGGCCATATGTCTACCCTCTTATCTGCCTGAAATAGAATGACGACAAATTAGATCAACAAAGGGAAAGGGACCGATCTCAACGTCGCAGTGTCCGAATCGTGTGTTTACAAACAAACATTCAATCAAGATAAAAAAAGAAGACGGGGAGAGACCAACGGTGCTCTTCTCTTTATCTGAATTTGTTTCTCTTCTCTTCAACGAGGAGCCCTCCTTTCTGACTCCAAATAAATTTAGGAGGAAGAAAGAGCCTCTCCTCTCTGACCCTCCCCTTTCCTGTGTCGCGTGATGAGATACCATTTGTCAGTTCAGACTTTCCATTTGTTTTTTCTTCTTTCATTCTCGATTTTCTTCTGATATGTTCCAGCACACGCATTATTCCGAAAAGAACTTCAACTCTTGTTAAACCATTCCCCTTTTCGGCCAGTCAGTATGTCTACCAGATTTTCGTTTCTTTTTTCTTTATGCTTCTGTCTAAGCAATCCTCGAAACACCGACGAAGACCAAGGTCGGTCAGTACCTGCATAAAGTCCCCTGTCTCTTCACTCAAGCTTTCGCCCGTTCATGTTACCATTTTTCTTTCATTTTTTTTTCTACTCCAACCAGTCAAAACAACCTACCATCCAACCGTCCCACCAATCAAGCTGACAAGTGAGGGCGCTAGAAAAGAAAGGCTTCCCCTCTTTCCTTTTCTTCCGTTCTCCTCCCCGCTCCATCCACACTTGAAGGGAACCGACGTCTCGCAATATGAAGACAGAAACTGGGAAGGGGGCGAGTGTTTGTCTGTCGACAACGAGAAGAAGGGAGGGAGGAAACCAGGGAAGGAAGGAAGGGAGCCATGCAACTTTGATGCTCGCCTGCCCACCTGCCTGCCTGCCTACCGGCTCTTTATATCCTTCATTGTTTCCTCCCCCCCGGACGATTCTGTTTTGTCACCTACCTTCTTGCTCTGCTTTTTGAGGAACAAAAGCTGTGGTCTTTCTACCAGGCCGGTCGACGTGCACGGTGCTGCCGCGAGCTGTTTCCACTACACCTTTCGAGCTCTCCAGCTTCAAGTGCCGGATTGATTTTCTTCGTCACGAGGCCTCTGTCGGGCAGCCATACAGACAGATACAGAAGTACAGAGGGAAAGAGGAGAGGGAAGGGAGAAGAAAGGAAGGGAACTGATTCGTCCTTTCAGCCCTGGCAGGAATTAAACGCACCCAGGGGAGAAGAAGAGAAGAGCCGTTCCGATCCAAAGAGAACGGAGAACAGAGGTAAGGACAGAGAAGAAAGAAGAGTCAAAGAAGAGACAGGTCCCTGCATGCATGGGGCCTCGACAGATTTCTTTGCCCTCTCCCACATAGACAGAGATGGCAATCATTCATTCATTCATTCATTCCCAGTCTTTCCCTTTTGTCGGACAGCAAAGAAGATTGAAACTTAACGCTTTCCGATATTCCCTTACACAAAGTCGGTCTCTTACGTATCAATCCGGTAATGTACATTCTCTCTCTCTCTCTCTCTCTCTCTGTCAAACAGAGAAATGAGAGAGAGAGAGAGAGAGAGAGAGAGAGAGGAGGGAGGAGTGAGGGGGGATGAGAAGAGTTGCGGCCATTCTTGCGATAGAGGGGGAGGAGAGAGGTGGGGGAGGTAGAAGAGTGGAAGTCCACTTGCTGGTTGAATGGTCAAGACGGAACGAAGGAACAAAAAAAGTGAAAACACCAACGAACCATCTGACACAGCAACCAACCAGCATCTTCCTTTCAAACGCACACAACCGACCATTCAGTCTCCTTTTCAGTTTCTCCCATGTGTCTCCTGTCTCTTCTCTTTCTTTTCTTCCCTGCATTTTTCTTTCATCTCCTTTTTGCTCCTCATTTCTGTGCATGTACGTGAGGAACCGGCAAACGTATGCAAGGGCTTTCCGTACACGTATCTTCATGTCGCGTATCCGTTCAAGTTGTTCGCATTTGCCGATCGGGAAGCAAAGTGACAAAAGGGAATTTACGGACGAAATTGTTTTTGTGGGAAGCGAAACTTCCCTTGCCTTCCCCAGAGAAAGTGTGCGATATCTTTGTCTGGTCGCCTATGACTATCGTGCTTTCGGAATTCTCCTCTATACAACTCCTTTCTTTTCTGGTCTCACAGCGAAACCGCGCAAGACCGCAGCAAGCTTGAAGAGGTAGGCGAACCAGACATTCATGACTGGAGGCGGACGGAAGGGCAACCAACATGTGTGTGCCCGATTTGTGTGTGCCTATTTACCATCTTTTCCTTGATTCCTTCTGTGTTTATTTCTCTCTTTCCTCCTCCCTCCTCTCAAACCACCCTTACCTGATGTATCTGTACGATGATGAGAATCTTCCATCCACATCGAGGAGGGCAGATTCTCTTCTACACAAGAAAGAAAGAGTTTCCTCTTTAATCTACCTGTACGATCTGCACAAGAAATGCGTACCGTCCTCGTCTCCTTTCGTTTTCCCTTGCTTACCTCTTCTCCCGTCTCTCCGAACAACACAGAGACAACACAAACACGAAAGCAGACAAGTAAGGAGAGAGAATGAACTAGAGTGTGAAGGAGCAGATTCCGACTGTGTCTTCTCTCCGTTCTTTCTTTCTTCTCAACTAGTCTGACTTTCTCTGTCTCTTTGTGCACAGTGAGGAAGACAAGAGGGACAGAGGGACGATATAGACTTCGGACGAAGGTACGTCTGGCTGGCTGCGTTTCTGTAAACGTGCGCGAGGAGAAAAGAGACTGCACATGCTTCTGGAGAAGAGACGACATCTCTGTTCTTTCTCGCACACAGGCAGACGAGAACGGGAAAAACAGACACTGAAAGCCAAGCACGCATGCACTCCCATATGAAGGTCAAAATGACGAAATCCATGCATGCAATGTGGAGAAACCCACAACATCAGACGGAAGTCACACAAACACACAAGGGGGCAGAGCACGATTGATGAATCAATCATTCCAATCGACCCAAAAGACCCTCGACGGATCGATCGAAGAACCAACGAACGAACGAACGAGGTTGAAGGAATCAGTGAACGAACGAATCGACGCCTGTTTGCAGTGGCATGACACAGAGAAAGGAGGAAAGAAAGAAAGTTTCCCGAAACATATTGCTCACACAGCACCGAAACCTTTCTGTGCGTGCAAGTAATTCCATGCAGGCAATTTTCTTCTTCCTTCTCGTTTCTCTGCACCCTGTCTACCACAGCAACACACAGACGCCTGAAGCACCCTCCACACACCTGCCGGACTCACAGACAGACAGACAAAACATTTCACCACTCCCTCGCTTCCCTGCTCCATCCACCCTCCACCCCGACAAACCCCTTCCCTCACTAGCAGCAATCACACCCTTCCCCCCACAATCCAGACAAACACGAACAGTGAGTGCAAAAACAAGCACAAGACCACCTTTCCATTCCTCTCTACCTGCCCGCCTATCGATATCGGCCCTGCTGAGAGGATTGAGCAGCAAGGGGAGGATATCCACCATACCCCCCGCCTCCCACCTCAGGACCTCTGCCGAAAAGGCCGAACGAATTCCCACCGCCACCGCCACCGCCAGAATCACGGGCACGCCCGCTTGCGTACCCGCCCCCCCCGGTGTACTCACTTCCATTTCCACCCCGTCGACCCCCAAAATGGTCTCCCCCCCCGTTCCCCCAACCTTGGCCGCCTCCCCCGCCGCCCCGGGGCCGCCGCCGTCCTCCGTGGCGCCCGCTGTCGTCGCCCCCGCCACTGTGACGCGGGTGCCCATGACCGTTGGATCCGGCGTGGTGCCCCCCGTTTGCATTTCCATTCAATTCCCGTGCCCCCGTCTCGAGTGGAGACTGCAGAGTCCCTCCTGCAGTGTGGGGGTGATTCTGGGGATTCTGGAGGGATTTTGCGTCCTGCATTTCCCTCGCGATTCGAGAAATGTTCTGCAAAGACTCCTGGTTCAGCCCTCGAGTCAACCTCTCCAAAGCTGCGACGATGTGCTTCCCGTAGGTGAACTTCTTCAACGTGTGGATTTGGTCTCTCAAACGGATTATCAACACATCCCGCTGGAGACCTGCACACAAACAAAGTCACACACACAGAAAAGAAAGCGCACACCGAGATTACTCCAAGAATTGCGCCCAAATTCCGGTCTGCACAGACAATCTCGGGATTCTTCATTCCTTTTTTTCAAAAGACACCCTGACAGATAGATAAATCACCGAACCCCTCTCCACCAAAAGGTCGAGCGAGCACCCATGCACGCATTCCTTCACGGACCGGAAGAGAGCTCCAGCATCCTCTGCACCACATAGTTGGCGTATCTGTCCCTCATCATGGTCAGAATTGGCGGATTCCTGCAGTCAGGCAGTCAGGCAGGCAGGCGTACAGAGGAAAGCAAACACGTACACGGGGCAAAAGGGGTGAAGGAAGAAGCAAAATAGATACACACAAACCCACACCCGCATGCGACGTGTCAAGCTAGAGAGAGAGAGAGGGAGAGAGAGAGACGATGTGTCGATGACAGAAAAACAGAGGTGTGCGTAAAGAAAGAAGTGTGGAAGCAGAGAACGAAAAGGGGACAAGAATAGAAAGGACAGGATTGTTGGCAAAGAAGACATGCATAAAAGAAGGTATCTTTCTGTCAGATCGACTCACGGGTCCGATGAATCTCCGAGGGCAGCGGAGAGAAGCATCTTCCGTTGGTCGTCATTGCCGCACACCATCGCCTTCTCAACCGCATTGCTGCATTTGAATCAGCATGAACAAAAAATGATCTTCCTCTCAACCCGATCAGTGCACTTCTGAATGCCACTTCTCACGTCGGTCGACTTGCTCTGTACTCAAACAGAAAGAGGTCACGTGATGAGTGAGTGAATCGAAGGAAAGGAAAGAGGGCCTGCCTTCACAAGACCCGTGCAACTTGATTGTCGCACAACACAACACGATGGGGAGCGCTAAAAGCGGACCCGAAAAGAGAGAAAGCGAGGAAAGAAGAAAGCCGGCAAACAAATGGAGGAGAGGTGAGTTCCGAGTGTCCAGCCAGGAAACACCGGGAGGGAACGGATCCCCCCCCATTCATCAAGCAGAAAGAAGGAAGGAAAGCGCGCCCACCTTGCGAATTTATGCGTCGCCAGTTGACCAATCTGTTGACGAAGGACGTCGATGATGTGCCTGCATGCGTGCGTGGATGATGCAGATGAAGTGCATGCATGAAACATTGAATCGATAAGGAGCAGCCTGGCCTGAGACCACTGAAATCTCTCATGCTTCTTCTGCACCCGCGCGCTAAAAAACTCTCGGCCCACCCGACCTCCCACCATGCACCCTTTTGGTTAGAGGACTTTTCCCTTGAGGTTTTTCTACCTCGCCTCTTGGCGTCTTTGTCGAGTCTGGTTCATCTCATCTGTTCCGAACAGAATCAAATGCTTTTACGCGAATTGGAATTTTCAACCCGAAATGCAGCTTTCTTATTCAACTGACTGCTTGTCGGTAGGCCGCCCGTGTTCGAGCACGTGCTGCACGACGTAGTTCCCGTACTGGTCGACTCCCAGCTGGGGGACGTGCCTGATGATTTCGTCAAGTATGCCTCCCTGCGGTCAGCCGGTAGGGAAGCAACGAAGAAATAAAGGAGGGAGGGTGGCTGGGCATATCCATCCATCCATCCATCCATGCAGGGCCTTCGGTGCCCGACTTCCTGCAGGAGAGAGAGAACTCTACACAGAGACGCAATCACAGACAGGCGGACAGAGACAGGAAGGCTGACGACTGACTGACAATTTGTGGGTGAGGACAATGCTCCAAGAGCCGTTGGATGACTCGGCAGCCGTACACGTGGATGGACATCCTGTGGACCTGCAAGCAAAATTGTGTTCGATCAACGATCAAGCACACCACACAAAGAGAGAGAGGAAGAAAAAAGGCAAGCGATCGACAGGAAAAGATCCCAGACTCTCCAGACAGACACAGGACGCGCATACAGTCAGGGCTCTTGCAAGGGCAGAGAGAGATATCGAGAGGGGATCAGAGGGAGGAAGGTCAAGTTGGCTCGGCAGTCTGGTCAAAAATGAAGGGACCAGAGGGCGAAAAAACGGAAGAATTCAAGACATGAGGCGAGGTGGGCAGCGGCTGTGAATGAATGAATGAATGAATGAATGAATGGACGGAAGGAAGGAATGAATGAAAGAAAGGAGAGAACAAACAAGGCGTACGCACCACTCCTCTGAAGGCATCGATGATGAACTGCACTTTGTCCGCAGGCATTCTCTCGATGCACTTCTGCACCACGTGGTTGCCGTTCTGGTCCTCCACGCACTTCACTACGTGGTTCTTCAACTCTCCCACCAGAAGAACTTGCTGCTCCACAGATATAGACTGCACGGTGACGGGTCCACTCACACACACACACACACACACATACACACACACATACACACACACAACGGAGGATTGGGCGAGCGGTCCACACAGACAACCACCAATCGACAGTCAAGTTTGCAATCCATGAGTTGTAGGAATACAGAAGCAAAACCATGCATTATCACGACAGAATGGAAGGAAGAAAGAATGAACAAGAGGCGGACAACCAGGCAAAAAACTTCCCGAGAGAGAACCCTCCCCCCCCCCCCNCCCCCCCGAATGTCTCCCTCCCTCCCTCCTGACCTCGAGGGCCTTCTGAATCACTCTGCAGCCGTACATCTGCAGGGAGAGTCTGTAGACGTCACCCACGAGCTGTTCTGCAAGGATGCGCCTTTGCTCGTTCGTGCCCACATCAAAAAACTTCTGAATCACGTAGTTACCAAAGACGTCAGTCGTCAGCCTCGTCGCTTCACGGAGAACGTTGATGAACACGACCTGCTTGTCGTCTTCGCTGGCGGTCTGCAAACCAAATGCACGCAGATTGGCAACCTCAGACAAATCAATATAAGCTTCTGCACAGACATAAACAGAGAAACTCGGCAGTCCCTCTCCGTCCAAACAGAGGCGCGATCTCTGAAAGGAAAAAACCGAGAGAGAGAGAGATGACAAAAGCCAGAGAGAAGGTTTCCTTGCAATGGGACAGAAGCTCAGATTGTGACTCATGACAAGGTGACGAGACCCACTTCCAATTTTTGTTGAATGAATCGACTTCCAAATTGATCCTGCAGGCAGGCACAGGAAGGTACATAGACAAACAGACAGACTGTATCGCCTTTTCTTCACTTCGCTTTTTCCGAATCGCTTCCTTTCTTTCGGACAGGTAGGGAGGCACACGGGCAGGCGGGCAAGTCATGTGGCTTCGCACTCGTCCGGTTTTCTCTTTTCGTATTGTCACACGTATGCGTGGACGACCGGAAAAGGTACCTATTTGATCACGCAGTCTTGCATCCACCCCTTCAATGTTCAACCAAACCCATTGTCCCCCCATCTGTCTGCCCCTTTTGCCTGGGTGTTCTTCTCCTGTCTGCAAAGCTTCCCTCAAATGCCAACACAAAGACCACCTAGGAGATGTGAAGACGTTCCCAAGACAATGCGCTGAAGTGATCTGTTCACCTGCCTGCCTACTTCCCTATCCACCTGCCTCCTGTCTTCTCATTTTTCTGTCGCGTTTCTTTTTCTGGCATCGTACCTCTGCAACAATCTGTCAATCCAATCACTGCTATCTCTTTTTTTCGCGTCGCCTCCTTTCTCAAATCAATCTAAGCAGAGAGACAAATGGAGGTACCTGTGCGAACTCAATAAGATTACTCTGGATGTCGGGAAGCTCAAAGTTGCGTGCCCCCATGCGGAAGTCTTCCAAAAGAGGAGACGCGTTCTCAGGAAGAGGAGCAAGCCGAGGGTCGGAAGAGTTCTCTCCTCCTCCGCCTCCCTTCACACCTCCCATGGGTGGGCCCCCTACGGCTCCTTGAACGGCCCCTGCTGAAGCTTGGGGTGTTTGCCCCTGCCTCCCTTTCTTCTGACGCCCCGCCGGCGCGGCAGTGCTGGCTGCTGTGGCTGCACCTGCTGGTCCCCCCCTTGCCCCCCTCTCTGTCACAGAATTGTCTCCCCCCCCTGCTCCAAAGTTTTCATCCGACCCTCCACCCCCCCTCCCGCTGTTAGAGGGACTGCCCCCATGTAGGCCTAGAGCTGGAATGCCGGGAGGCGGTGCAGCCGAGGACCATCGAGGAGATGAATCCCTGTCTGCTTTTGACGCAGCAGTCGGAGACGGGCCCATTAATGGAGGGGCCCCGGCATGCCGGTCTCGCGGGAGGTCTGGACGTCCCAGGCCTGGAGGGGCTCCGGCGGCGGGAGGAGAAGCCGCAGGGGCCCCACGGGGGCCCGACGGATGCTGACGAGGCGAAGGGCCCCGGCCGGCTTCATCAACGCCCCCTCTTCCCGGAGTCATCTGGTTGTGACGCGCTTGCTGCTGCATGTGGGCGCGCATGGACGCATCCTTCCCTGCTGTCGGGCTATCCCCCCTTCCTCCTTGTCCCTGTCCTCTCTGCAACAGCGGCAGCTGCATGCTCGGCTGAAGGGGGGAGGTGGCTGTGAGAGGCTCAGATGAATGCGGTGGGGGCATCTGGGTGGGTGCATTCGGATATGGTCCAGCAAGGGGGGACTTGTCCTCACCCGGCCCCGTCCAAAACGGACGTTCTGAGGGTGATCCTCCATAACCTACCGGAGAACCTCCTTCCCCCCCACCCCCACCTGCAGCACCTTCCAGGCCCAGGTGGCCCGTTGGCGCCTCCACCTGGGGCTGCTGCACTGCCTGGGGGTGCTGTGAGTGATGGGGGGGCCGTCTGGCTGCTGGGTGGCCAGCATTCTGGGGAGATCCGCCCCCTGCGCCTGGAGCACTGGAGGGGGGCACAGCTGGACCTCCTGCAGGCGGAGACTGCTGGGCTTGCGGAGGGGGAACGTCACCACCCCCCACCCCAAAGTCTTCTCCGGGTCCCCCAGACCTCCGCCTCTGCAAACGCTCAGCAGAGTCCGGGAGTTCCCCCCCCATCCCCTGCGCTCCTCCAGGACCCAAGGCCCCCGGAGGCCCCCGACCTCCGTGGGCGAGCTGCTGTCGTTGCAGGGCCCCGGCAATCTGGTCAGGAGTCATTCCCTGCATCGCCGCCATTCCAACGAACCCCATCATATGCGCCAATTCTTCAGGAGACTGCGCAAGCCCACCCGCCATGAGAGTGTGCATCATGATTTGCATCTGCAAAAGGAAGCAAGAAAGAAGCGAATGTGACTCAATGAATTTACAAAAACCCACAGTGCCTCTCTGAGCGTCCAATTGGAGAGAGCCCTCAGCCGAAGAAACAGTTCGTACGTACATACCCGAGCTCATGAATGTATGCAGACAGACTCTATGGCTTCTTTATTTTTTCCTGCCCCATTTTTCCATCCATCAACCCTTTCACCCCCCTCTCACCTGCATGAGCATAAACGGGTTCATCATCATCTGGCTCATCATTTGCATGACCATCTGAGGCTGTTGCATCTGTGCGTGTTGGGGATTTGCTGCTGCCTGCTGGGAGAACTGTGCCATCTGGGACTGCATCTGCTGGACGTAAGAGCCCATCGCAGCCATCCAGTTGGAGGAGGCGCCCCCGCCGCCTTCAGGACCCCCCCCTCCCAGATCTCCTCTGCCTCGTTGAGAGTTCGGCCCGTCACCATCTGTAGGCGCACCCCCGTCCATTCCTCCGCCCATGGGGGGGGGCATAAAGGGCCCCGGCATGCCACCCAATCCACCGCCAGAAGGGGGTTGGCCCCCTGCAACAGACGTAAGGAACACACACAGAATGAGCCAGAGTTGTGCACCAATCATCGAGATTTTGTTCCAATTCCGCTAAATTATCTTTAAGGCACACTCAAAAGAAAAAACGAATACTGGCCGAATATCATGATCCTCCTGACATATTTGCACAGCACCCATCACCGGCAAACGCCCCCTTCTTCCCTTCTTCTCCCCCCTTTCAGCAACTGTGTGTCTTCATTTCTATTCTGACATCACATCGGTGGAGGGATAAAGGAAGGAAAAGGAAAAGGACGGAAAGAGTGAAGCAAGCAAGCAAGGAAGGAAGGGAGGAAAAGAAAACGAATTCATCTCACCCACCCCAAGCCTGCATCATCATCATCGCCATTGTCTGATCCATCGGACCTCCCCCACGACCGCCCCCCATGCCAAAGTCTCCGATCCCTCCCATACCCCCGGGCCCCGGCATGCCCCTTCCACCTCCCTGTTGGGGGGGGGCGGGCCCCGTCTCTTCTCTCGTCGTTTGACCCGAGGCTCCCCCCATGCTGGCCATCGTGTCCCTCTCGTCGCTGTCCTTCATCCCCTGCATGTACCCTGCGTTCCCCCCGTGTACGTCCATCCCCCCCCTTCCTCCCATCGCCCCCCCTGCGCCCATGTGGAAGGGGTGGTGCGGGATGGTGTTGTTGAGCTTCGAAGGGGAGATGCCGCCCTCCTCCCTGATGGTGTCGAATCTCGGATCTGGAGGGGCAAACGGATGTCTGCACAGGCAGGCAGGGAGAGATGCTTGTGTGTGTGTGTGTGTGTGAGGAAGAGGGAGAGAGAGGGAGGGGGGGGGGGGGGGGGGGGGGGGGGGGGGGAGAGAGAGAGAGAGAGAGCGAGAGAGAGAGCGAGAGAGAGAGAGAGAGAGAGAGAGAGAGAGAGAGAAATTGGAGAGACGGTTCTTTTGAAGGGTAGAGGTGGGTGGGTCTCAGAAGCCGAAGACAAGAAGCGGAAAACGAGGTGGGGGGACAGAAAAGGCAGGAATGAGGAGGTAAAGTACGAAGGGGCCGGAGCGCACGGGTAAATGCAAACCAAAACGAAAAAAAACAACTTACCGTTGAGCATAGTGGTAGACAGGAGAGGGAGTGCGGGGGAAGTGAAATCGTTTCCCCCCCGCAGCAAGAGCGTCCGACGACGCAGAATTGGCTGCCAAGCTCGAGAGGTCACTCATGGCCGTCAATGGAGGGTCCGGGTCGTCATCCAGTTCCGTCTGCATCCATCAATGAATCAATCAATGAATCAATTAGTCCATTGATCTAGAAATCAAATCAAATCAAATTGAATCAAACGAAACGAAAATAGAACGAACAGAAGCACCAAATAGCCCTTGAAGCCTCGACTCGATCCATTACCTTCCCGGACGCAGCGCGCGCGCGCGCGCGCACACTCAGACACACACACAGATAGATAGATGGATAGATAGATAGAGAGAGAGAGAGAGAGAGAAAGAAGGAGAGTCCAAGCACTTTCTCTGTTTGCCTGCCTGCCGGCGGTCGACCGAACCTCATCCACTAGCTGCGTGCGTTAGGGTGGGTGTTCCTCTCAGGGACGGTGGATGCATTGGACGGATGAGTGTATCAATCCCTCGAAAGAATGAGGGAAACAAAAAAAAACAAGAAAGTTCAAAGACCGACCCTGGGTCTTCTAGGCGTCTTTGGATGTTCTTCAAACATGACGGGCACAGATGAGGGCCTCGCGATTTCTGCAGACACACGGGAGCGGTAAGACATTTGTTCTCTTGATTCTCAGTCATGCAGGCTTATGGTCCGGAGTCCAACATCGACCGAGAGAGTCGGGACAAGCTGCGAGCAAGAAGGGAGTGGCAGCTCCGGCGGGCGGAAGAACCCTGCCATGCCAGGTCAACCACCGCCCTCGTTGAGAGGACCTGTGAGAGAGAACTGCAAGCACCGGGAGGAAAACGACCTCGCATGCAGCATCCAAAACCCTGAAGAAAACATCACAGAGCAAAAGGAAAGCTCCAGGTCATCAAAAGACGTGGTAGTTGAAAGACAAAAAGGGTACTCGACTCACTGCTGCTGCTGGCGGCTTCCCGAGAGAGACCCTGCAGGTGTGCAGAATCATCGGAATGAATGGTGAACACTTTGCAACGCGCAAGACACAAGACACTCGTTGCTCTTTGATACACAAGATACAGCAGAACGAGCAGAAACACGCGCACATCTGTGTGTGCCCACAACGTGGAACAGACTCAAGGACCTGTCCACCCACGCTTTGACGAACACACACTTCAACAAAACAGGATATACAAACATCAAGCGAGCACCCATGCACACGGCTCTGCAGATGCACACAGACCCCTCTCATCCAGTCTCTCTGAAGAACGAGCAGAAGAAACTCAGAGGGCAGGTCTTCAGAAGGGCACAGCAACAATCGCACGGAACAGTGGATGCCAGCAAGGGCGCCGCACAACCTGCCACTGATTTAAATTGCAGCGCCTTCTGTCTGTGCTCATTTGACACACCGACTGTGTGACAGACGAACAGACGACAGCCAACAGGAAGCCAGAGCAGGGAAGCAAACGAGTATGCACACAGTTCGGGCAGGCCGCGAAGGAATGCAGAGCGACAAACCATCTCATCCTCCCTCAGGCGTTCGCACTCTGTTTCGTATCGCGTCTCCAGCTTCCGGGGCCCCGAGTAGTCGTCGAACCACTTGGGGAGGGGGTCACCCCCCGACAGCCAGTCTCCTAGGTCCTGCTAACAAAAAGGGGGGGGGCGAGGGACACTCAGCATGGACTCCAGAGAAAACGATCGAGTTTGAGCTGTCTCTTTTTCTGAAGAGACAGTCGTCAGCTCTAGTTTCTTCAGAGCGATCTTCGGAAAATTCAGGGAGCTCAAATGACACTCAGGAAGAGGAGGGCACACAAGGACGAAGGAAAATGTCAGCTGACCCCTTGGAATGGCGGTGCGGAGGCGGATCGCGAATAAATATTGTCATCATCTTCTTTTCCTGCCTCATCGTCGTTCAGCAAGATGTTGCCGACCATTTCCTCCATTTCCTTTATTTCCTTCTCCTTCTCGCCCATCCTGTTGCCGTGCTTGCACCTCAAAGAGCTTCGGAAGAGGCGCAGACAGACTCAACGCTTTAGATTGATTGTCTTAAAAACAAACACAGCAGAAATTCACTTCTTCAAAACCAGCTTACAACAAGAATCAATCCACTTTGCACCCCCAAAGCAAAGAAGGGAGCAAACGAGCAGACAGTCACACCAGGCCAGTCTCTGACGAGGTCTGCACTGCTACTTCAGTGGAATCTCCCTTATGAGCAAGAAAAAATGGTTCTCTGATCATACACACAAGCCAAACAAACAGTGTATCGTCAGAACGACGGAAAAAGACGCACAGTGATCGGCAAAGCAACCGACTGCTGCTCGACTTGCCCCACAGATGACAAAGAACGGTCACAATCAGGCAAAGAGAGGATTCACACGGACGAGTTTCCAATCTTCGGATTGCTACGGTCGCTCCGAAGAAAGTCGTCAGGCGTTGTGGAAGCCGAGATCTCCAAATTCTGGCCTTTCAAGTTGAGGTGATCGAACTGAGCGCGTAGCTCAGTCTGCGAACGACGCAGCATGGGCCCGTGGACCCCGGCGTTCCCAATTAAAAGTTGTGATGCCGCGGGATATGCCGGGCATGCCGGTCTCATGCGGCAGTTTTCGGGCCACGGCATGCCCTTCAACAGTATGTATCTTTTTCGACATTTTTTCGACACTCAGGGCACTCACCCACCAAAGGCCCCAGCTCCGACATTTTGAATTTCAGCATTACACAATCAATCGCCAATATTAATCGGATTAATTAATTTTTCGGTTCTCCAAAATTTTTGAGTCCAAATCAATCGAAGTGTCATCCGCGGCACGCACTCATTCGGCCCGCCAAGCTGCCGTACGTTCCAGGCTCATTTCAGCCTGCCGTGGCCCCCGACTCAAACCGACATATTCAAAAGAAAAAGACTCTGTAAGAAGCACTTCTTATTGTGTGAGCTAGACCCGAGCCACCTCCCCTTGGTGCCATTCACACCATTTGCTGCTCTCTCTGGGGGCCCAAGAAGAACTCAGTGAGAGCCTGTCATTGACAGCGTTCAGAGGAGGAGGAAGAGGACCGAGAGAGCTGGTTCTTTGAGACACGAAAATCTTGCCAACGAAGATGGACAGTAAGGAAGCATCACAATAGCACCGGCTTTGCTGGCCGGCGTGCGTGTACTGCTGCTGCTTCGTCAGGTCACACTTAGAGAGAGGCTGTGCATCAACTTTCCTGGTTTCAGATTCGTCTTACTGCAGTCGACTGACTGATTGACTTACTCACCAAACAGGCAGACTTTCTTTGCTCTTATAGGAAGAAGGTCAATGCTTGGTTCTCTCCTTTACGTCGTTGGGCCTGTGGTCCTTCGCTTTTCAGTGTATTCTCTCCTACTGTTGGCAGTCTTCAGCCTGGCTACCAGCAGTGCGGACAATCTTGCAGTCGTGAACCGAGAGACCGATCTCTGTAAGTTTGCGTGACCGTCTCCCTTTCTCCTTCCTTCATGAGCTTTTCGATTGCTTCTCTGAACCGCTTTCTCTTTGCCTCCTCTCTCCGTCGCCCTTCTGCCGCTCTGATCTGCTGTTCTGATCTCGCTTCGCTCAAGATTGTTGGAGCTTTCTACCTGTGCGGAAACGTAACTTCCTTTCCTCTTGCGCTTGTGCATGGGGTGGTGTCTGCCTTTATCCGCTTTTTCGTAATCCTCTCGCTTCTGCTTTCTTCTCCTGCAGCTCTAGTGAACATTGCAGAGAACAGACCCTGTTACTCAGACTCAGCACGTCAGAGTTCCTGTCTGAAACTGAACAATGGGGACACATCCGATAAGATTGAACTGAGAGCCCATAGAGAGAGCATTGCTTACTTCAAGCAAAGAGATGCCTCCTGGGTGGCTCTTGACTTGGAAGGTCTTTTCCATATCGACCGTGTGGCCCTCTACTTTCCTGAGATGGAAACTTTGGGGAAGAACGTGGACATCAATCTGTTCCATTCGCCAGAACCGCTGAACTTCCAGACGCACCAGGAACTTGTCAAGTCTCAAGTCCCTAGAGTGCACGTGGTCGAACCTCATGTCAGTCAAGGGGCGGGAAAGGTCTCCAGTCGTCTGAAGTGGCGATGCTTTTCGTCTGTTTTTTGTCTGCAGTCGTCTGAAGCCGCGATCCTTTTCATCTGGGGCGTATGAAGAAGGAGTTGCTTTAGCTTTTTTTCGTTTCCTCAATTGGCGAGACTGGGTGGGATTGTCAGCATTTGAATGAGTTTTTCGAATGAAGATCCCTCTCTGCCTGTATGTCGCTCTCCTTTGTTGCAGAACGGACGAATGCACGAGGTCACCGTGAACGGTGTCGGTCGGTATGTTCGACTTGAGGCAGGCTCTGACACCGACCGCATCACGCTTTCCGAACTGAAGGTTTTCGCAGAACCGCACGAGGCTCCAACGATAGACGCGAGACGTCTTGAGAGTGCAGGAGCGGCGGTACAGGGGGGGGAGTTTGCAGAGGGCGCTGGTGGAGTTCTTGCAAAGCCCAACGCTGTTCCTTCACCTAAGTACATGTTGTTGAAGAGAGAGGCCAAGGGAAAAGAACAAGTTGTGGGGTTGGAATTGAACAGACCCGACACTGACGATATTGGGAGTGCGATTTACTTTTCACGTAAAGAGGCTCTGGGGCCTCTTGAAGAGGCCGAATCTGGGGTTGAGGTTTTGGCCTCTGATGCCTCGGAAGAGGACCTCTCGTCCTTGAGCTTGGTTGTGAAGTCAGATGCAAACAATGTGACTTCTTCTTCTTCGTCGTCCTCCGTTAAACACCAGATGGTCCCAATTACTCCAGATCCCTATCCGTCCGGTGGTCTCACCCACCGACTGCCGGCGTTGGAAGGGGGTCAGATGGGAGGTCCGGCTGAGGAGACCTGGCTGATCCCTGTCTCCCGTCCGATCTTGGAGACAACATGTCTTGCTCTCATGTTGTTCTGCCTTGTGGTGATCGTTTGGAGCCAGTGCTCAACCGCTCTTTTGGCCGTTTTCGCCAAGTTAGTGGGGACGAGCGCCAAGTTGGTGAGAAGTAGGTGGCCCTTTTTGATCAGAAATAAAGGAAGGGGACTTGACGGCCATGGGCTCGCAACGCCCGATAGGTCAAGAGAAGCGTTGAACAGAGAGTTGTATGACATTCACGAACAGGAAGCGGGAGGACCTATGGGATCAGATTGGGACGGCAATCGGCATGTGTCGTGCCACAATCCTTCTGCATCTTCCGCTCGTCGTTTTAGCAATCCACTGTCCAATCTCTACCACCTATCCTCCGTCTGCGGGGGTGGAGCACCTTCAACATCGTCGTCAAGAAGAGAGCATCCGGACGCACACGAATTGCCGAATGCCGCAGGAGCTCTGAACTTGACCGTTTCCCCCCTGAGACCCCCTTCATCCATTGAGATGGGGCTCCGGCCCTCCGCTCTCGTTGAGGAAGAGAAGGTGGGTTCCGCCGTTCCTCCTCCTTTCAAGGCAGAGGTGCAAGCAGATGACGGGGTGGTGGCAGCTCCCGCGAAGCCGCCTCTGCCGTCTGAAGCTACCTCAGCTCCTTGCGTTCCTTCCAGCTCTCGCAAAGAGGGACGAAGAGGAAGCGGTAGAGGATCCCGTCAGCCTGTACCGACTGTCCAATTCCTTTGGTCTTCCCCCCTATCGTGTGAAGCATCTGCCGGGGCCCACCCTCATAGGGGGGCCTCTGTAGGTGTGAACGATCAGTTTTACCCTCTGGAAACTTTAGACACTCAGAGAGAGTATGCATGCCTGCGGGAGGCTGCAGCTCAGAGGGGCAAGGGGGTTGCAGTTGAATACAGAGTCGCAACCGAGAAGGAATTGATCGCCCTCTTCGGGCAACACCCCGAGAGGTCTCGATTGCTCCATTTGGCTGCTCATGGTGAAAGAGACGCACTGATTTTAGAAGATGGGTTTGGCAACGGACAGCGGATGGCGGTTTCAGATTTGAAGGCTTTGATTGCGAAATTTGGTGCCCACGTGCAGTTTGCTTTTCTGAATTCTTGTGATTCTGTTGAGTTGGGAGATGCACTTGTGGAAGTGGGGGTGAGACATGTTGTCTGTACTCGATGTAAGGTTGGAGATAAGGCCTCTGCACAGTTCACCCGTGCGTTCTACGGAGGCCTGTTCGGTGGCAAATCTGTGGGGGACGCGTTTGAGCTGGCTGTTCATTCGCTTCGTGCTTCTCCAGAGAGGGTGAGTCGGTTAGGTGGATGGGTGCGAGGAGTGTTCTCTGCTTTTCTCCTGATGTTTTGTTTTTTCTTTCTGTGCCTCTGGCCCTCGGCTGCTGCTGTCACGGCTACCTTCTTTTTGTTCTTTTGGGTGGATCGCCTCCAACTTTGCTCACGTCCACCTCCTCTACTGATTCTCTTGACTTGTGTGCGACTGTTTGTTTTGCGTGCAGGCGGTGCGGAGGGAAGCTGCTAACTACGCGCTTCTCCCCTCACCTCACTCTCCGGCCGGAAAGGGAGATCACTCCGCAGTGTTCTTTCCTCTTGTTCCTCTGTCCTCCCAGAAAGACAAAGAGAAGGAGCAGCAGAAGGAGGCAGAGACCGGAAGCGCCATGAGCAAGCCTATGGGAGAGAGGGATGGGGTGACGTCGTCGTCTCGGGGGGAACGCGGGGACAGGGATAGAGCCGGAGGAAGGGGAAGAGGCGAGGGTCGCCACGTCGGTTCAGTTGCAGTGTTTGGAGGCAGGAGTCGAAGAGACAGGGAAAGAGAGAGCAGGAAAAGCACAAAGTGCACCACTGGCAGTAGCCACGGCAGTGAGGTTGCAGAAGCAGGAGGGGCAGGAAAACGTAATTGCCGCAGAAGAGAGTCGCTCCGAGGTGTGTCTCTCGACGCTTATGGAGGTACGCTTTCTTCCTCGTCTTCCTGTCAGAGACGCCCCGGACATATGCATGGAGGGGGATCGGCAGTTGGTGTCTTCAACCAACATCGTCATAGGGGGGGTCGAAGTTCCACCAAGATCTTCTCTTGCATTGGCCAGAGCAGAAGAGAAGCAGAAAGCTTGACTGCGAAGAGAAGTGTCACTGACGGTCATCCCGCTGTTTTCGGGAAGGCGGGGGAGAGGGAAAGTGAAAGGGAGATAAGCATTCCCCTCACAGCCTCATCCGGAAAGAAGAAGGAGATCGAAGAAGACGAGAGTCTCTCTCCCCCCCTTTCACACGTCAGACGTCCCCTGATTGCAGTGGATATTGTTGGCAGCCCAAGCGCAACAGAGGAAGAAGTCGATGAGGAGGACGGCAGACCCTCTAACGTCTCCCTCTCTCTTTCTGTCCTCTCAGAGGATTTTGAGAAACCCCCAAACTCCCATTCCGCTGCCACCAACCAACCACTCCTGTTGTCACTGCCGTCCTCCCCCGAACTGCTCACAACACAGCAAAGCGTCCAGCCGCAGCCTCTCGCCCTTCCCCTGTCCCACACCTCCCCTTCTTGCTCAGAGGAAGACGACTCTTCCGATTCCAACAAAACGCCTTCACCGACCCACTCCGCAGCGTCAGTCAACACGCCTGGCAGACGCCCCCCCTCCAGCCCCACTTTCGCCCTCCCCCCCCGCATCGAGAGTCTCCCCTCTCCTGCAGTCACGCTGAATGCAAAGGACGTGACCAACACAGGCGTCCCAGCCGGACCTCTGTTACCAGTCGGGGGTGTGCGGCGTGTGAAGACAGAGACGCCCTTCGAGCAACCGTGGCTTCACCGTCTCCCCGCACCCCCTGAGCCTTTCGGCCGCAAACTGGAAGTCAATTCCCTTGTAAGGCAACTAGTTGAGTGGGGGCGCCGTGCAGTACTGGTGTGTGACGGTGACAGAAGCAAACCCAGGGGGTCTGGCAAGTCTGCGCTGCTGCAGTTCACTTCTCGATTCTGTGCAGTCCGTGACTGGTTCCCCGCGGGTGTGTTGTTCCTTGACCTTGAGAACGCCCAGCAGCAGGGCGGGTGTGGGATCTCTGAACCCGACCTTCTCCTTGGTCTGTTGATGAGAAGCCTCCGTCGAGACCCGAAACTTTCTCTTCGGGGATGGTCTCGGAACATCGACTCTGTGGTGCATGAACTCGTGGAACGCGGTCGGGGTGCGAGACGGCTTCTCGTGATTGACTCCGCGGACCGTATTCTTGCATCGGTCAGTCAGTCAGTCCGTCAGTCGGGTCTATCTCCATTTTTTAGTAATTTAGTTCACTCACTCGGTTGTTGCGTTCTTGAATGCTTGGCGTAGAGTCTCGCTTCCTTGTCTGCAATCGTTGTTCTCTGATGTTCTCCCTTTTCTTTTTTTCTTTTTTCAAGAGACAAGGAAGGGGTGACGCAGTGAGGATGCTTTTCTGCTTTCTTGCTTGGTTGCGTTCTTCCTTCGACGTTTTCTCCCTCGTCCATCTTCCTGTGAAGGAACCTCCCAAAAAACACCTTTCGCAGTATTTGTTTGTGTTTGGGTATTCGTCTCCGTGTCTGTCTGTGGCAATTGACGGGAGGAAAAGATGTAGAAGCGCGGCTGTTTGAGTGGGTGTGTCTGTGCAGGAAAACGGGAGGCGCGTTCTTGGGCATCTGCTTCGGGATGTCGATGGCCTGCACATCCTCATGGCTGCCCGGGTGTTGAGACATGTCGATCTGGGGCATCAACAGGTCGGTCCGTCGGGGGGGGTGTTTGGTTTTGTTTTTCTTCGTTGGTTGTTGTTTCTCCCTGCTTGGTCAGGTTTCCGTACGCGTTCCCTCTATTCCTTCCTCCCTTCATTTATGTTCTGTGTGCATTCTTCTGTTCTGTGCAGCTCCACGTGTGCCGACTTGCCCAGCTGGACCCCCTCTTCGCTGCCCGTCTGTTCCTCTCGAGATGCCGCCGTCCCCTCCACCTGGCAGACTTTCTGCACACAGACGACTACGATCGTCTCGTCCAGATCTCTGCATCCTCATCTGCTGCCTCCGCGTCGGCGGCATCTGCCAGTGAGTCCCCAGAGGACCGGTCTCTCATCGAGAGGGCCCAGAGACTTTCGGAGATGCTCAAGGGAGCAGCGGCACAGACAGAAAAGCCAGCAGCGGCCCCCGCAGGGACCCCGCAGCAACAGCAGATGGAGACGGCAGGAGGCGTACAAGGATCGCACCCCCTGCAGCATCATGCGGCGGCCGCGAGGGCAAAGCTTGAGGGGCTCTTGGCGATTCACCCCCTGATGGGAGTCATTGGTCAGTCAGTCAGTGCACACAATTAAGGATGAAATCTTTTTTGGTTTTTTTGGTAAGTCCCTGCTCTCTTTTAGCATCTATGGGTCAGGAGGTCTGTCAGTTCATTATTGGTGTATGCTTGCAGAGGTCGTAGAGAGGTTGTTGAGAGGAAGAGCCAAAAGATGCGAAATACGGGCAAAGCTGTCGCGTCAGCCTTTTGTATGGGGGCAGAATTCTTTTCGTGTCCCATAAGTACAGATCCGAAATGGCATGTGAATGAACATCGATAACGTTTGTCTCTTTTTCTGCCTGCCTGCCTCCCTGCCTGCCTGCCTGCCTGCGTGCGTGCAGACGGTCACGCTGCGACGATCACCGCTGTTGCCTCTCTGGTCTGCAACGAGACGCGGTCCCTCTATGACCTGATCCCGAAAGCCCAGTTGCTGATCGCGACTGCACACGGGAATATTTCAGGGGCCGCACGTCACCTCGCCCCTTCGTCCGTGATGCCCGTCTCCGTGGCGTCGGGGTCGACGGGGACGGGTGGGGGGGGGCGCAGTGTGGTGGGGAGAGAAACTTCGGCAGGCGCGACCTCCGTTGCGTCTTTTTCGAGTTTGTCTCTTTCTCCCGCCCCTTGTGTCAACACCTCCTCTTCCCAAGACGCGACAGCTGTGACCCCCGTTCCCGGAGGTCCTCGGGGGGGGGGGATCGCTCAAGGGCTTCCTCTCCAGCAGCAGCAGGTGAAGGAGCCGACTGACCGTGAGCCAGTGCTCTCCGTCTCCTTTTCTGATTTCACACCTGCAGATCCCACCAGGTGCTGTGACATGTCTCTTCACCACCACCATCACCACACAGATGGCAGCGCAGTCGCTGGTCTTCCCTCCGAGACTGGGGGGTTGACTGTGCGTGCTCCCTGCAAGTCGCACTTGGAGGGTCTGGCGTGGTGGGGAGGCTACCTCCTCCAGTCGGCATCAGAAGGGGCGGGGGGGTCCCGCTGTTCCTCTTCTTCTGTGGTGCCTGAGGGATGCTCCGTTGAAGGAGGAATGGAAAGAGAAGAGCACGAAGGAGTGGCGATGGATGAGGTCACAGCCGCAATGGAGATGGAGCTCTCCTTTGATGGGGAGGAGGGGGAACAAGAAGAGAAAGGAAGCGTAAGAAGAGAAGAAACAGGTATGTCAAGACTGAAATTCGGTCTTGAAATAGGGGAGGCTACATCTGAATCCGCCGGGGCATGGGAAGAGCCGGTCGTCCTTTCTGGGTGGGAGGAATCAATGCAGACAGGCCCGCTTCGGTCTCCCTTTCCTCTGTCCCCCCCGACTCTTTCCGCTTCATCGTTCGCACTCCTTGCGGAGGCTGCAGGGAGGCTGAGGGGCACAGAAAAGAAATAGAAATGCTCACTCTCCTTCCCTTATCTTTTCTCTGACTAACTCCCTTTGTCTTGATGGTACAGGGGCAGGGGGCTGGTCGGGGAAGTAGTTCTTCTGCATGTCTTCTTCATTGATTCTTGTACTTGTTTCTTTCGTTCGTTCATGCCTTTAGAAGGAAGAATGGCGTTTTTTAAAGTGACCACACCTCGACCTGAGGGTCGTGGGACGAGGCACAGGGCGAGAGAGAGAGAGAGAAATGAAGAAAGACGGGTGTGATGGAGTGATGATGACGAAGGAGAGAAGGAACACGTGAGTGCAGAAAGAGTGACTGTGGATTGGCGGAATTGTCTTGACTTCTTCTTTCTCCCTTCTCTTTCTCTTTCTCGTTTTGTGGACCGATTGACTGTTTTGAAACGAGGCAGGCAGGAAAGGGCACTTGGGGCGAAGGTACGCGCACAGTCTCGGGGGGTGCTTTCATGACTGCAGGAGTGGATCCTTTTTCTTCTTTCAGGATTGAGAGAAAATCAGTAATGCGTGACCGAGGTGTGCCTGGTAGCCTGCCCGCCTACTGCTTCGTTGGATGTATCAGTCTGGAGTTCATTCATTCTTGTCTCTCTTCTCAGTTGGTCCAGTTTTGTCTGTTTGTTGGTGTACATGACTCCTGCTCACCGCCTTTCCATGTAACTCCTTATGTACACGTACTGCTCTCTTTCGATCGCTCCAAACGACCCTCATTTCTCTTTCACTGTCGCGTTGGTCTTTTGTGTTTCTTCTTTCTTTCGTTTGTCCTGACTGATGCAAGTCTTCGCCCACTCCGCTTCTGCTTCCCCCCCCCACTTCTGTCGGGGGGAGGGGAAGGGAAGGGAGTGCCCTTCTGCATCCATCAATTTCTCCTCACCTCTTTCTTTGTCAGGAAAACGTAAGCATCAGCGTAATTCAAAAAAGCAACAACGAGTACCGGTTTGTCCAAGAGGGAGTGGGGGTGAAGCGGGGTGCGTGGGGCGGGGGGGGGATGAGAGAATGTGTGCATCAATACCACGGGGCGGGGGTGGGGGGATGGAGTTGGATGAAGGAAGGAAGAAAGCAAGGAGCACCGGCGCAGGCCGAAATTGCCGCATGCCGAGTGTCTGCCTATTCTTTCTTCTCTCTTTTCTTTCTTTCTGTTCTCTGCTTTTCCATCTCCCTCCTTACTTCTCTCCTTTTGTTTTGATCTCGCTTTCTCTTTCTCTTTCTCTCTACTGCTTCTGGAAGAGATTACCTTATCCCCCGCGAGGGGTGTACGTAAATCAATACTCAGGTTGATTGTAATCATTGCAATCCGTCTGTCCGTTTCCTTCCCTCCATGTATCTGTAATTGCCTTACCTGACTGACGAATTTACTGGGAAGGCCGAAGCAGTACCGCCAAAAGCAGAAAAGCGCGTCATCAGTTTTTTCTTGCTCTCTTTACCCAACGCCTGTCGGTGCTCGTTTTGTCTTTCTTCTCCTCAGGCACATCTTTCCTCAACTGCCTTTGGCCCCTTGGAAGGAGAGTTCGGAGAATCTGTTCGTCCGTCCGTCCGTCTGTACGTGTGCATTCATGCATTTAGTAAAGTTCTGCATTCGTTCGTTCGCGTGCTTGCTTTTTTGCGTGAGTTGTTGGTGTTTTACATGAAAAACATATATGATTGTGGTGAATCCGTGTGTGGACGTGAGTCTGAGCGTGTGTGTCGTGGCCTTCGACTTTCCTATGCATGCATTGAGTCTCATGGTTTCACATGTGCATCCGTACCTTGCGTGGATTCTGGTGGCGCACGGATTTGTTTGTCTGAAGAGAAGGTCCGGGGGGGAGGGATGGGATCTGTGTCTTTCTCGTTTTTTGTGTGTGTTCTGCTTGATTTCTCTTTAGAGATGCCGCAGCTTGGAGGAAACAAAGATGACTTTCTTTTATTTCTTTATTTATTGGATTGCTGGATTGTGTGTATGTGTCGGCACCCTTTCTCAAAACGAAGGGGGGGGTGCACAGATGATGGATGGACACAGAGTGGCGGGGTTGCCTGGCCAAGACGAATTCATTCACCCGAACTTCAGGCAAACAAAACAAGTCGGCCCTCAGAAATAAAGTCCCAAATTTATCTCGATCAGTGGGTAGCGAGAAAAGCAGGTTTTGCGTACGTGCATGGGCAAGATCTCTGACTGACCGGCCGCTCGCTTTGGCGAGAGGGGCAGCCAGAGGAGAGAAGATCTTTGCGAAGAAAAGAGCAGAATTCAAGAAAGGAATATTCAAGCAGACTCAGGGAACATCAAGGACACATTGCAAGACAGAAATGGCCAGAAAACCAGACAGGAAGAAAAAGACTTGAATGAAATCTTTGAATGGGAGTTTGTCTCCCTTCTTCTTTCATCTCCACCTTCTTTCCCATCCGTTTTCCTTCAGGAAGCCTGCTAGGCAAATCATCAAATCAATTCTTCTTCCGTTCTCTCTTCTCTCCCCGTGTCTCTTCCTTTCATCTTGGCAGCGTCCTGTCTAAGCACGATTGACTTTCTGAATGGGGCATAAATGGGCGTGTGTGGGTGTGGGTGCACGGGCTTGGGGCATGAAGAGAAGACGCATCTGACATCATGTCAGACATGCATGATATGATATTCCTTCCTTCTCTCCTCGCTCGACTCGAGAGCAACCGTCTCACGAAAGAGCGATGGCCCGAAGAGGAATTTTATGAGAAGCGTCGAGGAGGATGAGACGGCCGGAAACTGTGTTAGGTTGCCAGAGCGTGCTTTACATGATGTCTGTACGTGCTACACGTTCAGACGTGCGTCAGAGGAGCGGTGAAAGTGTTAACATATTCAAGCAAAGGAAAGATGCCGAGATTGTCTCTTATGCTGCAAATTATGCATGCACGCTTGTTCGCATGTGCGAACTTCAACGTTCAAGTTTTTATCTTCAGTGATTCCTCACTGAAAGCGAATTAATTGATGATCAGATTCATAAAGCGTCTAATATAAAGTATATATAGGAATTATGTAGTATTGATTGATTGACTGATTGATTGCTAGATTGATTGATTGATAGGTTCCGCGCGCTAGGCCTTCCCGAATCCTGAGTACATAGTTTATCTTTTTTAAACTAGTTTTTAAATGTCCTACACCTAGCTAGACGCTTAGGAAGTTAACCACAAACTAGAATGGGGGGAAACTGCATTTAAGATCGGTTCTTAGCACGTCCGCCTCACTTTTAACCTTCCATCCGTCTACACAACAAAACAACACCCCTGGCTACATTGCCATACGCCTAGCTATATATTAAGTTCTATTCCATCGATCAGTCTTTTACGGTTCAGCTAGCGGTTCAGTCGTCCATGAGGATGAGTGCACTGCTGAATCCCCCCATCTCTCCCCCTTCACCTGGATAACCTCCAGTGCCTATGATGTACGCACTTGCTGCCCGTAGGTGGGTGACTTGCAGCCGCGCTCGGATTTGTTCACACACCTTCCCATACTTCTGCCCCCACTTCTTGTGTTAACAGTCTAGCCAGGCTGCACAAGAATGTGTTGGCTTCCTTGTGGAGTGTGCCATCAACCAGGCTCACTAGTGGGATGAAGTCGTATCCCCTGTCCCTATATGCCCCTGCGTGCTTCGTTTTTTTCTCTTGAGCTTGGGAAGAGAGGATGGCGGTCCAGGGGGTGTCGTCTTTGGAAGCAGCATATAGGTTGCTCACCTTTGTGTTAAAAATTGTCTGCCTCTGTCTGATGTACGCCCCCCATACCTGGAAGTTCCTTTTCAGCCCAGGGCACCCCGGCACCTCCCCCTCCTCCCGAATGATGGGTTCACGACCATTCACTGCCCACTAGAATATAAATTTAATATAGAATACTAAACAGAATATGATAAACAAAAATATATATCACAAGCTATATATAACTGAATCATATAACCACTGGCACTATATTTTATGATGAATCAATCAATCAAAAATGCCAGTGGAATCAACCAATCAATCAATCAATCTAGCAATCAATTAATTAATTACAATTAATTACAATCAAATTTTAAATTGAAGTTGAATCAATGAGTCACCGTTTTAATTATCCGTGTTTTTTTAGTTTTTGAGGTAAAAAACTTAAGTTTGAACGTTAATTGTTCCAGCTACTATTGGTAGCTAGAGGAAAGCCGTACTATTCTTGGTACTATTTTGACGGACAATTTTCGGGATCATTCCAGTATTACATTTTGTCTTTGACTGAAGGGCTAGCTATACAGCTGGAGAACAGCCTATAGGCCGACTCACCTTAGAGTTACCTGGAGGCTGACAACCATCCCCAAAGATCACTAGGAAGATCATCCCTCAATTTTCCTCGATCTCTTCTCAGTCTTCTGCCCGATTTAATGGATTCTTTGCTTAGTAAAACCCTCTCTCACACCGCCCCGGCTCTGGCCTCTTGATTAGAGACTTCCAATATCTGATCGTGTTCTTTCATGCACCTTACCAACAAAACGTAATGCAATTTGGCCTTTCATATATTCCGCAAAACGAGTTTTCGGCTCCTGGTCCTCAAAAACGACAAAACGAGACTTCAAAAACTGCAATGATACAGAACGCCGCTTCGCATCCACCCAGCCCCTCACTGATCCAGAGATTTCATGCAGACTGAACAACCCGCGCACTTGCATGCAGTGGCTCACACGGTACAGTAACTCCCTTAGTTCTTTAGCCTTGCTTACACATGCTCACGCTGACGCTAGCCTTCCGCGACCTCCTCATCATCATCAGACTCTCCCGCGAAGTCCATGGCATACTCGTCACCAAATCCTTCAAACTCAAAGGAGAAAGCCGGTGAGGCGTCTCCTTGTTCCCCTTCTTGCATATCTTGGTCTCCCCCGTCCTCCTCCCCCAAGCCCTCTGCGGGCCTCTCAACCGGCTGCACAGGGACAGCCACGGGAGGGCCCTGGACCTGAACAGGAACAGACGGGGCAGCAGCAGCAGCAGCAGCAGCCTCTTGTTGATCACTCGAGATCATTGCGGCTGTAAGCAAGTCCCCGAGCACGTCAAGAATTTCGGCCATCGCAGCGTGTCTCTTTTCATCATCCGTCGCGTGCATCAGATTGCCCTCAGTTGCCTTCTCCGCTGCCTCACGTCTCCGCCTCTCCACCTCATCTGCCAGAGACGCCAGAGAGGCAGAGCCGTCGGAGAGGTATACGGGGTTGCAGAACCCCCAACCGTGCAACTTCTGGAACCAGGCGGTCCACTGCTGGAGGAACGATTGTTTTGAAGTCGAACTGAGACCCTCAGTCCATCTGAACTCATTCACACACACACACACACACACACACACGCGCGCGCGCGCGCGCGCAGAAAGAGAGAGAGAGAGAGAGAGAGAGAGAGAAAGAAAGAAAGAAAGGAGAGGAAGGCGTATGAAAATCAAGATCTGAAGATCGAATGCAGTCTAGGATGCCCTCTATCTCCAGCCAGGAAGAGGGAACCAAATAAAGTGAATCAATTCTTTCTTCCGTTCCTGGTCTCCCTACCCCAGTACGGGGGGAGAGTCACTTCCTCCTCTTGCGGCTTGCTCACGCATAGAACTCCTGCAAATGCATTGATCTTTGTCTAGATTCACCGGGGGTGCGAGAGAGACAATTAAAAAAAAGTCTGCTGACTGACCTGGTGATTGGATGCACCTGTTCCCTTCCCTCCGAGACTCTGGCCTGGTTGTCCAGAATGTGGCGCTCTAGGAAGCCAAAAAGCCAGAGACGCGACCAGAAAGAGGAGTCACCGTCCTCCAACGGAATCGGACATTCCCCCACCACGTCATCTGCTCTCAGGTGCTGATTTGGAGAGGAACACATGAGCTGGAACGCGCATTCAGGGTCAGATACCGAAAGGAGAGGGTACCAGAGCACGACTTCGGTCTGCAGCTGAGTGTGCGTCTCTAAAAACATGTCTGAGGAATCTGCAGACAGACGCACATGAATGAAGGAGCTGTTTGACAGGAGACAATGTTCTTCGCGCTGAGAATAGGCATCGTGGAGGCATCAGACCAAGTTTCCGCAAAGAAAAAATTTTGTTGGCAGAAGAGCGTCCTCAAAGGCATGTACAGAGACAAAGCCTGACGAAAATTCCCGTTTTCCAAAAAGCAGGGAAAACACAGGCATTTTCATCGAAGGTCAAGTTTGAGCAAAAACATAAACAAAAACACGTACCATTTGGTGGTCGTACGAATGGTTCACTGTGAATTCATGACAGCTGGGCGGCATGCACAGCCAGGCCCACAGAAATGCACGCGCAATCTTCGAGAGCCAGAATGAATTGCCACAGAGCTAGGAAAGAGGGGATCAGTCAATGCTGCACAGCTTCTCTCTCAAAAATTCGGGAAAAAAGAGTCGGACGAAGGACAAGGAGAGAGGGACACGGAAGAGAGATGTTGACGAAAGAAGCTCGAGCTTACAATCAAAGATTTGGCCGGCATTCACCAAGCACTCAGCATGGGTCCTGACAGCCAAGGCAGGGGGGAACCTGCTCAGAGAGGTCTCTGAAGCGTCACGCGCCACGGCCTGCACCTTCACGAAGCCCGTCTCGGAAAGGTCCTTCAAGAACTTGGAACCGTGCAGAAAAGCCTTGCATGCATGGGATTTTACCCAAATACAGATAATACATATGTCTCGTCTCACCAACATAGGCAAAAACCAGCACACTCCCATCATTGCTGCTGTCAGTAAAACATCCGAAAGGCACGTCTGTCTGTTTGTCTGTCTGTCTGTCTCTCTCTCTCTCTCTCTCTCTCTCTCTCTGTGTGTGTGTGTGTGTGTGTGTGTGTAGAGAACCGAAGAAGAGCTTCGTTTCAAGAGAGAGAACCTTTGGCATTCTCAGAATGAATGGCAACAAGTGGGTTGTGTCCCCCCCCCTCTCCATGCCCACGTATACCTGTAGAAGTACGGGGAGTCTCCCCCCAACACCAGCTCCTGCCCCTCGCTCCCCCCACCCAATTCCACCAGGCTGGTCAGAAGATCCTCAGAGAAGCCCCACCGGAAAGCGCCAGAGAGAAACCCTGTCGGGTCACCTGCACTCACTTGCAGATGTAAAAAAGAATTCAGGGAGACATGTCAAGAGCAGTGAAAAGAAAAGCAAACGGCTTTCTCCCTGGCACGTCAAGCAAAAACACGGGCGGCTTCAAAGTCACTGATGGACTGAGGAAGTGACTTTGGGAAACCCAACGGGAGACAAGGGCACCCCCCTTCCCTCCCTGATTCTAGAAGTCCATCCGTGCATCCATCCATCCATCCATCCATGCACACCAACCTCCCATCTGTGCAGACCCTCCAGAGTTGAGCATCGACCTCTGGAAGGACTCAGAGTACCGTGAGAGTTCCGAGAGCAAAAACCGGAGAGTCTCCTCTGCTTTCTTCTTCTCCCCTCGTGTGGGAGACACCTCTCCGATGTTCGGGGTTGGCGTTCGAATGCACCCGCGCAGCTGCCGGGCAATCGATTGTCTGCACGGACGGAGGGAGGTACCATCACGCGACAGGGGAGAGGAAGGATGGAAAGCTTCATGGGATGACATGTGTGATCAGATGCTAGGAGAGAGACGAGAGTCCTTTCTCAAATTTCCTGCCATAAAAAAGTTACAGTCACTGTTGTAAGACCCCTGGTTGTCTTCTGTGATGGGTGTACAACATAGTCAAGCTAGAGACAAGTCGTCCGTCCAGAGACAGGACAGGTCAGGAGCGCAGTCAAGGAGGGGGTGGAGAGAAAAGGTGGAGAATGGTTAGACACACAGAGGGGGGAACGCGCGCACGCAAAAAAGAAATGCTCAAGCAAGGCATCTGGAGGCGACGATCCGAGAAGAAGAGAGAGGACAGACAGGAGAAAAACGAGGAGGGAGAAGGGCAATTGAGAAAGGGCACAACTGCATCGCTCCGCGATGGTCTCCCTCCCCCAAAAAAGGAACCCCTGTCGCTCCTCGCTCACTAGTTTCAGGAAGGGAATGTGGCGAAGTGTCACTCCTGTTTCGATCAAACTCATCTGTTGTTCACTCAGATGATCTCCAAACCGCCCTGTTCCCTCCTCCCCTGGGTAGGATTTCCCGAAGAGAAGAGGGACTACAGTTAAAAGCATGGGCTCCGATTTGCTCAGGTACGGAAACGAACCTTCACGCATATGGCCGTCGGTGCGCAGGAACAAATTGAGCAGCGAGTCCCGTTTCAGACTCTCCACCGCCTGCCCCATGGCAGCTGCAAACGCACCATTCCATCCACTCCTGTGTCGCCCCAAGGCTTCTCTCCAGTGAGGCAGAAACTTGTGGAGCATCAGATGGACGGCCTCTAGGGACAGGCCAGGATGCACAGCCCCCGGAAAAGGCACTGCTACTAAACCGAGGCCGACCTCCAGGGCACCCCGGAGGGCGTGATTGAGTTCCATCCATATGGTTGCAGACTTCCTGTCTAGTGAGAGAGTCTCCCTCTGGTGCACATCTGCGGTCACCGTCTCCCTCGCCGTCACCAGCGCCCAATCAACGACCCTGCGTGACTTGTTCACAGCAGCACAGAGGAGAAGAGACTCTCTCCAGAGGACGCTCCGGTCCACAACCGAGGAGACGCTCACGAGCTGTTCATAGACTCTCTGAATTACATTCAGAGACAAGCAATTCGATAGCAGAATCCCCGTGAGCACAGAAATGTCGTTCAGACCCATACCGGTCAAGGTCAGCTGCAAGGGATGACCTTGACCTTGAGGTTGTGCGGTGTGGTTGAGGACCATGCCGCACCTTTCTCGTCCAGTGAAGGCGGCGAAGCACAAGAAGGGCACAGAGACGGCAGTAACAGTCTTGAACCCGAATGCCTGAAAGCTTGTGATCTGGATCACTTTTTCGTTTTCCGGCAGAGCTCTGCAAAGCAGTAAAGGACACGTCCAGAAGACGGGCGAACAGATACGTCGACATTGGTGGTCTGGGAGAGAAGGATCGAACTCAGATAAGGAAAGTGACTGACCTGTAGCCAGCGGACTGAACGATCGTTTGCAGTGCGCCCACATTGTTCAAGTAAAGGAAGAGCCGGGCCCTCCGCAGAATTTCCTCTGCGCGCCTCTGATTCTCTGGGAGAGAGCAGAGAGGAGGGGAAGAAGGGTTGGCAGAGAGACAACAAAACTCAAGGATTTTGTCGACCTCCTGATCGAACCCTTGCTTACTCCCCCGACAGAGAACGAAAACATTCCGAAGTTCCTCACCGTCAAGAAACGCGTACAGAGGCTCCGATTCACGTTTCTTGCCCGTAATGATATCGACATTCGTATTCATTGTATATAGCTTGTTGAGTCCATAAAGTAGAAACAGACACGGGAGACGCCTTCAAACCTTCGATGCAACCTGGACCTGCGTGTGGGGAAGACCTTCGACAAAGACTGATACTTCCATGCAGTGACACACACTTGCTGCCACAGTACCCGCACTATCTGCTCGTGCTGAACCGAGAGGGAAGCCTGACACTGTGTCTGACACTGAAAGTGACCCAAACGTACCTGAACATACGGTTACATACCTAAGCTCACTCCGAGCCACCAAACAAAGCCGAGCCATCCAACAGAAATCATGCACAGCTTTGTGGCCGGGTTTGCAGTGGCATTGCGCATTTGAGCGTCGATCCATCGTGTCGATCGATTGGGCGTGATCGGATCGACAACGATCGGACGCACGCGCATCCTTCCCGTAATTCAAAAAATGTTAGAAAAAACTGAAAAGTTGTTTAAAAAAGTAACAGAAAAGTGATAGAAAAGTTCCGAACAGTGATATATACAAATTGATGCAAATTGAAAGTCATTAAAAATTAGAAATGTCTCAAAAATTCACAGAAACTTTGATTTCTAACACATTAGAAATATTGATGATTGAGGGTTTTGCTTAATTAGTTTTGCTATGCATGCAGCGTCCCTAAGCGTCCCCATATATAAGGGGCAGATCTAGCCTAGTTAAAGGCTAGTTTGTCATAAAGCATCATAAAGTCTAACAGCAAGTCTGCTGATCAATCACTTTTAATGCGTAGCTTATCATTTATGCCCCCAACTGTAGGATAGAAGAACCAAATTGAGGGAGGAGAGACAGAATAAAACCTTCATAACATTCTTTTCCCTTGACAAAGCCTAGTCACAAAGGTTACCCTTCGTCCAGAGAGAAAAACTTTGATCAACGGAAAACCCAACCCATCTACCATGATATGATTTCTACCAAACGTCTTATTACGTTTTATACTACTACAGTTAACTACAATTTAGTTTAATTCAGTTTTTTATCGACCATCTTGTTACCTACATGAAATCTTATGACAGAGCTACGTACTTCTGATACTACTTCATAACGTTTTTATTATCTTGTATAACAAAACAGAAAGTTTGCGTACTCCTCCGTTAGTCTGCAGTACGAATAATCCAAAATAATTCCGCGTGCAATATCCTATTTATTAAATTAAGATACGAAAAAAATAATAGAAATTATGACTGATTTCTATCATTTGTTAATCATATATTTCTATTACTTTTATATATTTTTTTACTTTTCTATTATGTTTAAGTGTAAAGCTAGGTTTAAGACTTATATGTTTTATATACGTTTTAGTACATCTATGTATACCTAACTAGATACCTAAACCTATGCTTTACCAATGGTGCTTCAACTTTAATTATGTATGCCAATGAAAAACTGTTTTCAAATTGAATCCAAATTCATACATGGTTTTCATTCTTCTTCTCTTCTTGTAAATACCAGTCTGGGAGGTCTGTCTTTCCCTCTTCATCTGTGTGGGAATACCCGTAATCAACCAGGATCTCCTCTCCCGCCTGAATGTTCCTCAAAGCCCTCACACACTTGATCTGACCGAATCGAGGGTGGAAGTACGGAGAGTACTCGGCGTTTCTCTTCTCTGGGTCTCCGGAGTGATTCGTTTTGTGCCCCAAGGAGGCGCTGTAATGACTGAGATGGTGAAAAGGCTTGGGGACGTCAATCACACGGCTGCCTATTGAAATTGTATTGTCATTCTCTTTCCAATCCCGCGTGTCCACAAGCTTGTGGCTCAACCTGACTCCAGAGTAGAACGCACACACACACCCTGCAGGAATCTGAGTACGTGCAAACAGGCCCTCCCCTGCAGAGGGAAGAGCGGATGCCTTCACAAAGCAGCGAGAGACGTCCAGAAGATCAGGAACCTCTCCTAAAGACCCCATACGATGCACCTCTGCATCGTCAACTGAGGTCTTTTCTCTTGTCGCTTTCTGACTTCTACCAGACCTCCCACCCCTCTCAAGCATCTTTCCCCGCTGCTCTGCAGAATCTCCCTTTTCCTTCTCTTTCCCATTTTCCTCTTCTCCCTCTTCCCCCAGCACCCTCCCAGCCATCGGGGGATCCCAACAGATCGCGACCTCTCCAAACCCCACTGCCCCCCCCCCCGTTTTGGAGGAGAAGATCCGAAGGGGTCCCGTCTGCTCTCTCTCCCTTTCCCTCTTTGCTCCTCTTCCCAGCCCCCTTCCTCGGGAGACAGAGGAAGCCGAGGCGCTGGCGGACGAAGAAGAAGACGAGGAACTCAGCTGTGTGTGGGTCTGCTGATTTTCTGACACAAATGAATCACCTTCTCCCGACTGAGTAATCAGAACACGGACAGAGGAAATGTCCAGAGAGAGAAGATTTTCCGCAAAAGTCCGACTCTCTTTTTCACCTTGCCCGCCGTCTCCCACTTTTTTCTTCTTTTTCAAGTTCTTAGTCTCAGAAAGTAACGAAGAAGAGGGACGGGAAAGAGAGGGCACAAGAAAATTTCGCACGCACCCTCCTAATGCAGAGGAGGAGGAGGAGGAAGAGGAGGAGGATGGTCCCAGGGGAAGGCGATTGACAGGTTCTTTCAGACGGGAGTAATGACCAGAGGAGAGACGACATCCGTGGAACTCACCCACAAGGCAAGATTGCAAATCATCAAAGACATAAAGAAAGTTAGGGAACCTCTCAGACGAATCAAGAGGTCCTTCATCTTCTTCACCTGTCTCAGCAACATCCTCAGACTCTCTCTCATTCCTGTCCTTTTCTGCTTCCTTTTCTCCCCCCTCTTTCTCACAATCGGATGAAGACTCCGACGACCTTTCCCCATTCTCTCCCTTCCCGTTCAGACCCATGAAACCAGCATAACACCCCCCAAATGCATCCCAGCAGCGTACAAACCCCAGCGGACGTCCTGTGTCTGCTTCCAAACACCCCTCAAAAACCAGGTCGCCCTCTGAGTTAAATTCAGAGACGGGTCCTGAGACGCTTCCATACTTGAAATCTGCCTCCATTTGGCTCCCATCTGCCCGCCTATACACACCCTTTCCCTCCAATTCCCCTGCACGAAAATTCCCCGACAGAGATTCAAAAGCCCCGGTCGCGGAGAGATCCCCCCTCCCAGCCACCAAGCTTAGTTCCCCCACTATCGTTGGGCTTGTGGGCCCTCTTTGCCGTCTCCCTTCTGGTCCCTCTCCCCCCTCTTCTTCCTCGTCGTCTTCAGGAATGAAGAAAGTCCCCCTTCCTTCCTTCACACCGTCCACAAAGTGTCCGACAAATCTGATTCCAGAAGGAAACAGGAGGGAGCCTCTGCCGTGAGGCACCCCCTCCTTCGTACTCCCCGAGTAGACCCCTCCCTCTTCATCTCCGATTTGGAGCATCACGCAGCCTCCACCCCTCTTTTTCTACACAGCGGAAAAGAATAGTAGAGGTAAAACAAGCCAAAAGCGAGGCCGTGGAGTTTGACTGAGGGAGATCGAATTACAAAGGGAAGTCAGGGGGCTATATAGCTTTCTTGGAAGTTGTCTTGGCCGAACCGACGCACGAGGAAAACTGCAAGGCTCTCAGAGAACCCACGACTGGCGCCTCCGAGATCCGGGAAGCACCGCACTTGTCTTCTTGCGTGCGGACGGAAGAGAACGGCCCGTGGCTCCTTGTTTGCCTGTAGCTTCTGGTACCCCAGAAAGCAATCGACCGTGCAAAATTGCATGAAAAACCAAAGAATTAAAGCAAACAATGACTGAAAGAGAGAGAGAGATAGAGAGAGAGAGAGAGCATGAGATCGCGAAGCTATGGGAACTTTGAGTTTTTGCTTCCCCGAAAGAAAAGGATATATGTCTTCCAACCGTCTCTGACATACAGCCGTCTCTTGCGTTGCTGGTGCATGCATGTAGTTTGGGGTCCGACTCGATCGTGGAGAGCGAGCTGCGACGTGCATGCGACGTGCTAGCTGCGACCCGATTAATCGGGTCGAATTTAAGCTGACTATATATATATGTCAGTTGGCCTCAAATCGCAAATCAACGCTTGAATTAATCCACGATACAACCTTGGTCCATTGCAGCTCTTACTAGCTTTTAGGAATCTGCTTTGTGCAATGAACGAAGGACGTGTCAGGGAGCAAAGGTGTGTACTCTCGGGTGAAAAGCTGTTTGTGCGTGCGCTCTCTCGAGTGCAGAAGTATACTTCTCCTGTCTGACTGCGCCTGATTGATTGTATCGATCCTTAACAAACGACTCGACACCGCGCTTTGAAGACTCCCTGGCGACAGCAACCCGACACCAAGACATCAGGGGGTAAAGGGGGCTGTAGGAAGCGCAATGTGTAGTGGCACGAGGAAACAAGTCAGAAAAGCAAATGTGGTACCTCATCAAGGAGACGGAGACGGGGATAGGATGAACGAAAGGTTGCAAGGGGAGTCCCTCACCTGTGTGCATACAGGAGATGACGGAGAACAGCGGCATCTGCGGGCAGAACAGAAAGAGGCCGGCATGTTTGGGATGGATAGAGATGATCTGGGTCACTTGGTTGGCCTTCTCTTGGCCTCTCTGTCAGTCTCAGTGTACCTCTGTGTTTTCGCCCTTGCGTATCTTCTGGGATCGTCTGACCTTTCGGTCCCCGAGAAGATGCATGCCTCCTTTGTGTGTTTAATTCTGACGGTGTCTCCTCTCCTTTGGCTCTGGAGAGTGTCTCAACAACGGATGTGGGGACCGAAGCTGCTGGGCGGCTTGATGGGCTTCGGGATGGAGGAGGCCGAGCTTGATTCCTCCAGCGCGGAAGTGCAGTCGGGACTACAGGCGCTGAGGGAAGAAGGGGCGTGTGCGGTGGAAGTCGAAGTCTCAAGAGAGACGACACCATCAGAAGAGGAGAACCGTGCGCGTGAAAGAGAGGGACGGGAAGAAAGCGAAGGAGAGGGAAAAGAAAAGAAGACATTTCACGAATACTGTGAGGGAGAAAGACAGCCTCACGAGAGAGAGGAGGGCCAAGAGGAAGAAGAACAGCAAAAGGAAAGTGTCGGTTCAAAGAGAGAAAAAATGGCTGTTGAAGAAATGAAGGGGGGAGCTGTAAAAGGGAAGCAAACACACAGAGAAAAGGAGCAGGAAGAGATCGAAGGAAGAAGAGAAGGGGGAGTGGAAAGGAGTGAGGGACAAGAAGAAGCAAAGAGGGAAGAAAACGGGTCAAGAGATGATGCCGAAGAGAGGGAAAGGAGAAAAGCTTCCCAAAATACAGAAGTCACATGCACCTTTGACGCACATCCTCGCGACAATACACAGAAGATTCGACGGCTTGAGAAGTCCCAAATTGACTTTTTGTGGGAGAAACTCGCTGCGTCTGGCTCGTTCTCTTCGTCCTCCTCCTCCTCTGCCAGGCTCTTGTGGGATTTGAACGATCTCAACTGTCCCAACTGCTCCCGTTCTTTTGCTCTCGTTCCTGTTCCTCTTCGGATCCCTCTTCATCAATCCTCTTCTTCTTCCTCGTCCTTCTCTTCTTCTTGTAGCACTGCATCTGCGCCTGAGTCCGAGAGACTGCCCCAGATAGTTCCTTCAGAAGAACCCGAAAGGAACTCTGAGGGGGACCGTCTCCCTGCCGATCTCAGTTCCGAAGAGAGACACCCCCCGCGGCATTGCCAAGAAAAGAAGGGGAAGGATGGAATGAAAACACAGAGTCGCATCCCGCTCGTACTTGAGTGCAAGTTTTGTGAGAGGGTGACTGTGCAACCACTGAACTAGAAACGAAAAAGAAAGGCGGCGGCGGTGGATGAAAGAGAGAGGAGAGAAAGCAGGCTGAAAGGTGTTCAACGAAAAAATTGCGAGGGCGTGTAATCATTGATGTTGAGATAACTTCGCTGCATGGTTGCATGTTTGAAGTCATTTTTCTTTTTTCTCGTGAGTGCGAACCTCTTATGTGAAGCAATCTCCGTGTCTTGCGACCAAGTCCGCTCATATCTCTCTTTCTCTCTCGGCCGCCTTCTCTGTGCGTCAGCGGGTGGTCGGGGGGGATGGGCAGATGTTTTCATGTGCGTCGCCGCCGTAGCAATTAAGGCAGACGCATCGTTTTTGCTTTGAAATCGTTAAATTGTTTCTGTCGTTTAAGCATTCTCAGCGTTTCTTTGTGATTTTGCTCTACTTCATTCTAGTGTCTCTGTTTGCATATCAGTAATTGACTTGGGTTCTTGCAGCCGCCGGCGCTGCCTTCCGTGCAGTGTTGGAGCAGCCAACCTAGTCAGACTCCGTACTATTTGCAGTAGTTCCTTACTATAGTAATTGATTGCTAGCTTAATTGCTCCAACTAGCCTCGGGCCAAGCAGAGTCGGTTTTGATGCACCTCCAATATGCGTTCTAACAAAGTGAACTTTTTTATTTTTGAAAATACTCAGAGGTTAGAGCACCGTGACGTGTTCTACATTTAGGTTCTACATATATAGATTAATATATAGTATATGTATGTGACAATAAATTTCTGATGATATGATTAGATTTTTTCAATTCATCCTCATTTTGAAGTTTTTTTTATACATACGTCTTGGTAGATATTTTTTTTTCTGAATACTATGTGCAGTGACTAGCAGTGATTGTATTATCTTGAATTCAGTTGCAGCTTATGAATTGAGGGAAGCTACCGTAACGTACGTTCATAGAGTTGAATGAGATCTTCAAGTAACGAATCGAGTTCTATAGTATATCCAAAGCCGTGGGACAAGCTAGGAACACTCTTGCGGCTTATGGTGAAAACTTTGTTTATGTACAGGGAAAAGAATAACATACTAATACGTGTTCTTTGGATAGACAATGGAAATCTGATGCCTGCAGTTGAACGTTCGCGCGTACTGAAATCAGCTGGATAGTCAAAGTTTGATCGTTCTTTTCTGCTCGGTTTTTATGTGGCATAGCCGGATCACCCGATCAGCCTGTCTAGCTTACGAGGCCTCGGGGTCTTTATATACATGCATGGTTCGGGCTAGCAGCCTTGATTAGGCTGTTCGTTACTATGAATCGTTAGACACCATTTTTACTAGCATTTTCAATGCATGACCATCCCTAAACTAAGTCTAATTTATGGACTCCTAATTCAATTCATGTCTTCCAGTACATCGATAACCTCTTTATACTACCTAGGGGAACAAAATTAATGCATAATTTTTTTGAAAAAAACGAAGATTTGAGTTTATCAGATAAAAGGGGCGGCGTTGGACCAAGCTGACTAAGTAGACTTAGTGAAGACTTATACTAACTAGTTGGGTCCTACGGGCCTCACATTGGGTCAAAAATTTAGTTTGAAGTCCTAAAATTTTTTTTTCAATTCCTAGAGCGCTCCTAGACTACCATTTTTCAATTTTATAGATTTGATATATAAAGCAAAACGACAGAGCTATATATAAATAGGAAGTTATCTTCTAGTCTGACATTCGATTACTTTTACTAGGGTGCCACAAGCCCATGATGATTGTATTGAAGATATGCTTCTTAGATATAATATGTATTAATTTTGTCCCCCTAAGTAGTATAATACTACACCCCGGCGCCCCTATTCCTATATCTTGGGCTGTTCATTCTCCTCGGCGTTCTCATAAACATCGGCTCTAGCATCGGCTGTTTGTTCAATGTTCTATGCTGGACACTGTCAGCCTTTGTTGCTCTCTCTAATATAAGATCGAAGGTTTGTAGAGAGTTTTAATTTGATTTTTTTTTTTTGTCATAATGATGTTATATGCATTCGGTTCAGTCTAGAAGTTTAGTTTCGAAATTACTGACCCTACAACACTTTTCTCCCATGCTTGACCAAATTTGGGGCAAAAGACGGGAAAATTCACAGTGATAGTGTTACTGGACAGTGTTACAAGTCAAAGTATCTAGTATTGTATCTAATTATATCTATAATTTAGACAGTTTAAAAATCGCCGACCTTAATTACAACACTTCTATCACCATGTTTATCACAATTTGGGACAAAAAACAAAAAAAATCATAGTCTTAAAGTTAAGTCAGAGTATCTAGCGTTGTGTCTACAATTTAGTCTGCATAACAATTTAAAAATATTGCCGATTCTGCAATACTTCTGTCACCATGCTTGACCCAATTTGGGGCAAAAAACAAAAAAAATCATAGTCTTACAAGCCAGAGTGTCTAGCGCTGCGTCTGCAATTTAGTTTGCAATGATCAACTCTGCATGACAGTTTTAAAATATTGCCGACTCTGCAACACTTCTGTCACCATGTTTGACTCAATTTAGGGCAAAGAACAAAAATATTCATAGTCTTACAAGCCAGAGTATCTAGCGTTGCGTCTGCAATTTAGTCTGCAATGACTTTGCATGACAGTTTAAAAATATTGCCGACTCTGCAACATTTCTATCACCATGCTTGACTCAATTCGGGGTAAAACACAAAAAAAAACACAGTCTTACAAGCCAGAGTATCTAGCGTTGCGTCTGCAATTTAGTATGCAATGATCAACTCTGCATGACAGTTTAAAAATATTGCCGACTCTACAATACTTCTGTCACCATGTTTGACTCAATTCAGGGCAAAAGACAAAAAAATTCACAGTCTTACAAGCCAGAGTGTCCAGCGTTGCGTCTACAATTTAATACCTCTGCATGACAGTTTAAAAATATTGTCGACTCTGCAACACTTCTATCATCATGCATGCTTGACTCAATTCAGGGCAAAAGATAAAAAAAATCATAGTCTTACAAGCCAGAGTATCCAGCGTTGCATCTACAATTTAGTACGTCTACATGACAGCTTAAAAATATTACTAACCCGGCAATACTTCTGTCACCATGCTTGACTCAATTCGGGGTAAAACACAAAAAAAAATATAGTCTTACAAGCCAGAGTGTCCAGCATTGTGTCTACATTTTAGTCTGATAATTTAAAAATCGCTGACCCTGCAACACTTTTGTCACCATGCTTGACCCAATTTGGGGTAAAAGATAAGAAAATTTACAGTCTTATACGTCAGAATTCTAGCTATGCAGTGCATTATGCGTGCAACGATTAAATTGCAATACTGCAACATGAAGTTTCGATCAATTACCAGCCCTGTGTCATGAGCCATGCATGCACGCGGGCCCGGAACCTCACCTCAGTTAATTAATTAATTTTTGACACCGTTGATATCGTCGGATTGCATCATTGGTGACACCGTAACAATTGTCGCAGCGAAAGGATCTGTCAATTTTTATGAGGGAATCCTGACCAGTGTCCGATCCACAATGAAATAAGTGGTATCTTGGACCAGGGCTGTCTTAAATTATGCGTTCGGATCTGCTTGGCAAAATCATTGCACTCAGTCTGGAAGTTTCTCTTCGTGTCCTCACGATGGCTCACATCACCTTTCCCGGCAACTTCATGTGCCTTCTTTGATTGGCGCATCTGCCAGGCCACCTTTTTTGATTGGTATTAAAAAGGATGGAAGACAAGGTCTTTCAACAACTGCTAAACCTACACGGGGACCCTTGGCTTGCGGTCCATGCAAGTGTATGGTTGTTGCACTTCCAAGAATCTCCGGAGGCTTGGAATGTTGCGAAACCAATCCTTCAGAGACAGAGAGAAGGTGCTGCCCAGTCTTTTTTTATAACTCACTTTGCCATTCTAACGATCAAAGCACAGGTCCAGGAAGGATGTCTTGTGGTTCCTGGCGAAGTGATGGGGGAGGTTTGGGATCTGATTTGCGCTTTTCGCGACTGTCAAAACATCTGCATCATTCGTTCTCTCCTGTTGGCTCTGTGTGCGGTGTTCATCAACGATGCTTCATGTGCGGAGACCTTAATGATTGGTTCTTTGATCCAAGTACTCGAAGAGCGCCCTGACTTCCACGATGTCTTGTAATATAGGAGCTAGAATCACTTTAACCTCTTCAGACAGCTGAGGAATCTTGACCATACCGATATGCATTGTCAGTTTTCGGCACACAAAAGAGAGGCTTATGGAGCTGTTGTAAGGCATACGAGCGATGTACAGCGATCGATTGAAGAGATGTGTATTAATGCAAATGCATGCATGCAAAATACATGCATGCAACGTGCATACTGAGATCAGTGCACATGCATAGATGGATGACGCACGCACGTATGTAAGGAGGCATCGATCGCGTCATACACCGCCTGAAATACCAAACAACTTCCGTTCTAGCCTACCGATCCACACCCCGTCGGTCTGCCACTGTTATTTATCTATCGCTGTTGGCTTAATTGCATGAACGATCAAACAGGTCAAGATCTGCTAAGAAGGAAAAGAGTTCTTTCAATAGTAAGGGCATGCAAGCGCATGCAAGGGCCCATTTGTAGAAGTCACAAAAGAAATCATGAAGACGAAAGGAAACGAGTCAAACAAGCACAAAGGAAAGAAGGAAGGTCTAGAGGAAGGTTCTGGAACAAAGGAAAGAAGGAATCTAACGAACGAAAAAGGAGAGAACCTCAGGGAGTCTGATCCTGAAGCAAGGACTCTTAACAGCAAAACCGGTAGTGCTCCTCCAAACGATCCTCTGAGGCGCCCAGCGGCTGAACTTTTGGTGCTGCTTCCCGAAGAGCTGTTAAATCAAAACACAGCTGTGATGCGAAAGAGGAGGAGAGAAGCAACCTAACAAGTACTGTCTCAAACTGCAACTGATCTCGAGGCTCTTGAAGAGGTGTCTTTGAACACTGGGGGCGTACGCGCAAAAAAAAAGATTGTGAGTCAGACAGCTGTTGCTTCGTGGATGAAGGCTAACAAGGTCGCCTTTGAGGAAGAAGAGCAGGAGCACTTGACCAGAAGCTGGGTGCTGCTTCATTGCACAGTGATGGACTGTGCTGTTAGTAGTTTGATGGACCTTTGTTTTCAAAAGCTCTTCTCGAGACTTGGATCTCCAGATAGCAGCTGAAGAGGCTGTAGCGACGCTGGCGCTTATGATGGTCAACCAAGGTAGACACCCCCTGGCAGCTGAGTTCTGGTTGCGGATGCCGTAATAGTTTTTCGAAGATGCCGAAAAAGAGTATACCCATCTGGAGGTAGGTCCGTCGCACCCCTTCTTTATCGTTCTGCTTGTCTGCCGACCTCCACGCCCACCTGCGTGCCTGCCAACCTGCAAGCATACCTACCAAGTTGCCTGCCTACCCGTCGGCTTATCTGCCTTCCTTTTCATCACTGCCTACTTGCGTACTCATGTGTCTACTTCCCTGCCTCCTCGTCTGTCTGAGTCAGATTTTCTCCAAGTGCGTGTACATGAGTGCATCTGTACACGTAAGTACCTATGTGTGCATGTGCGTGTGCATGTGCATGTATATGTGTGTGTGTATATATGTGTGTGTGTGTGTGTGTGTATATGTATGTGTGTGTGTATATGTATGTGTGTGTGTGTGTATGTATGAGAAAGAAAAAGAGAGAGAGAAAGAGAGAGAGAGAGAGAGAGAGAGAGAGAGAGAGAGAGAGAATGAAAGCATAGATGGATGGATGAATGAATGAATGAGTGAACGACAAAGAAACTATTCGAGCAGGGAAGTGCAAAATGAAGGAGTAGAACCCAAAAAGAAAGAACACTTCGCTTCTGACAAGGGATGCGGCAAAGAGTAGAGTCTTTTCTTCAATGCAGCGACAAGACTGAGATCCCCGATCTTTTCCCTCTTCTTCTTCTGTCTTTCTGATAGCTCTCTGTAGCTGTATGCACCTGCCGATCTGTCATACTGTCTCTCTGGTTCTTAGAATTTTCTATACTAGTACGTCTTGACCGCATTCTTTTCTGCTCTTTGAGGTAGTGTCTCTATGTTTTCTACACATATTTTTTTCTTGGGAGAAAAGATGATAAAAGAGTGCATATACACACACACACACATATACACACACACACATACACACACACACATATACACACATACATACATACCCCTATGTGCGTATACTATGGCATGCCTACAGGAAAGTCAGAGGTTGAAGCTCAGCGTTCTGGCAGTCTGGCTGTGGGAGAGAGGGAAGGAGGATTCTATCCGTGAGGTCTTCATGGGCGTCCTCAGGAACTTCTTCTACGTAAGTTGTCATGCGGCAGGTTTGGATTGCTCTAGCTTTCAATTTTGGATTTGCATCAGCCGAGGTTCCGTTTACGCTTTCTGCTGGGAAACGTTTGACTTCAGGACCAAGCGCATGCATGATCAAAAAAGAGAATACTGCTTCCTCTTTTTTTGTCTCCTTTTATTTTTGTTCTTCAGGTGAAGTGGTTCTATACGGATTGCCTCTTCAAAAACCTTGAGGACTCGACAGTCATATCGAGAGCGATCAGCCCCCTCTCGGCCTTTTCTGCAGACACAGCGCGGGGGTGGGCCTAAGGCTTCTTGCTTTGCTGCCGGATACCTGCAGAGGCATTGATGGTTTGTTATCTGTTTGAACGAAGGTTCAACGACACGTTGTTCCTGTGCCATGGAGCAGAGAAAGGGAGAAAAAAAAGGGGTCTGTTGGGTAAGCAATACTGGCTTTCTGCCCTGACTGCTGAGTCTCGGGGGTATGGCGTCGACTTCTTACTCGAAGAGACAATCGCTTTGTCACTTGCCGCTGGAACTCATTCTAGAAAGTCCGAAACGCTTTGGGATGAGGGGAGTAGTTTCCCTGATACTTTTTTTAGTCTCATGGACTGTATCATTGTCAGCAGTCTTACAGACTGTCCGCCTCCAGACATGAGAAATGAAGTGCAAGCAGACTGGGGCCCACTCCGGCTTCCGTCCAGATTGGCATATGCAGTCTACATGGCGACTAGGATGTCAAGTCCCTCTGCTGACTGTCTGCTGACTGCAATGCATAAGCAGTCTATGGTCATGCCGACTGTCCTTTCCGAACCCCTGAGAGCTGTGAGGTCCATAAGTTTGACTTGGGCACGTTTTCTTATGAATTTGTTGTTTTGAGTATGGTTGTTTTCAGTGCATTCACATACATGGATAGTTAACAGTCAGTTCTTCTTCATATGAACATTGCGGGCCTTCAGTTTCAATCGATCGCAGTCTCTATGAAACCATTCAGCTTCGTTTGAAATTTTTTTGCATCTCCTCGTTTTGAGGTCCCAAAGTATATATTCTCTCGCACTAGCTGACCATGTCTTTTCTCGTATCTGTTGTACGTAATCAATCAAGAGCTGATCCTCTGTTGTTTGCCTGCTCGTCTCTTCTTTTCTTTGTTCCTTCCTTGTGCCCTTAGACTCAGAATGATCCAGGACCTGTGCTGGTTTTGCTTCCAAATCTGCTAGAATCCAAGTGTTCTCTTCACGGCCGTGGGACTCATAGATAGATTCCTAGGCTGGATTCTGCAGATGCCCACAGCCGTTTTCTAGTTCGCATTTCTTGGTCTTGCCTGCACATTTTGCTGACCTTCTCTTTGTCTTGCCGCCAACCTCTCATCATTTTATTTTGCCACCCATATCTCCCATTCGTTCTTCGCATTTTTCTTTTTGAATTAAAAAGGAGGACTTTCTTTCAATGTGCCCGCCCAGAAAGTTTCTATACTTCTTCTTTGCCTCCTCCACCCTTCGTTAGTCTTTCGTTGCTGACCAACTTTTTACTACCCTGACGGGCAGACGGACTGGCTGAATAACTGAGTGACTCCCCAACGAATGATCGATACTGTCGATAAGATTGCACGCCTCTGGGTCCTCATTGAAGAATCTCTCTTTCCGTTTTTGGTGCATGTGAGCAGCAATATAATTGGAAATGCTGCATATTTAAAAAAGTGTCTTTTCTTTGTGCCTTTTATGTTTACTTGCTCCCTGTATAAATGTAGCCCAAAGCGCTGGTGATTTCTGCGTTCAAGGGACTGTCCTTGCCTGTGCAACCCTGGCCATGAAGCTACAGGAAGCGAACAACGAGCACCTGTGGGCTCTTCACGGCGGACAACAAAGGGAGCTTCTCCATGCACTCACGTATCGACAGGATGTTGGGTCAGTTACCTTTTTCTTTGTTCCTCTTCTTCTTTCACTTTTTTTTCTTTCTTTCTTTCTTTCTTTCTTTCTTTCTTTCTTTTATTCTTCCTTCTTTCCTTCTTTCCTTCTTTCATTCTTTCCTTCCTACCTTCTGCTTCTGCTTCTCTTTCTCTTTATTGTCATCATTCTCCGTTTTTCTCGTTCTTTCTGTTGGATCCATGCCCTGAGTGCTCTCCTCTGTCTAGTTCTTCCATCTCCATATTCTCATGTGAGCTTTAACTTTTTTTTCTTGTGATTTCATGGGATCTACTGTTGTTGTCTTCCTTTGTATGTGCCATCTCATTTATGCTGCAGTCTTGCACTCCTATGACATTACGTTCTCATGTTTTTGCCCACTTTCCACGAGACTTTTGTTCCATGAAAGGACACCGAGATGCTTCGCTGGTTAAGCTTTATATTTCCATGTTGATTGAATCGCTTCTCCAACGGCTTTCCCCTTTCAATCGTGCCCGTTTCTTTTGATCGTAGATACCGCATGACGCCTTCGTGCAGAAACGACGTGGCTGTGAGAGAGTGTGAGATTCTGTGGGTGTTGGATAGGCGTCTCCTCCTTCCTACCGCTCTCGACGTATTTGAGACCCCGGAGATCCGCTCTCTGCCCGACTTGTCAGTCAGTTGAGGATTTTCTTTTGTAGACCGTCACATGGTCATACAAGTAATCTTGGGATGCTTGAAAGGCCTCTTGGCTGCATGTACGCAAGCAGAGACGCATATGTTTCTTCCTCTGATGAGAGGATGACTTCTGTCCAATCCTGTACAATATGGGCATCATGTTGATGCATGTTCATCTGTTTCTTTCCTTTGCATAGTCCTTCTCTCGCGTTTCTCATGAATGCTAATGACCAATGATTTCTCACTTTCCGCAATAGCCTACCTTACGCATTGATGCGCATGGTTGTGATTTTATTTTGCCATTGGGTGACAAAGATTCTCAAATGCAGCATCCGACAGAAAACAAAAGAAGAGACTGGAGACTACCAGGAGTAAGAAGAGGGTAGATCGATTGATGGCAGAAAATGAGCCAGATGTAACTCACGTCTCTTTCAGTGAGAAGCACAGGTTCTTCCAGCAGCGAATCATACTTTAGATTATACTTAATTTAATGGCTGTCAGCAGTACTTGACATGCAATTTGATTTCCTTATCGTGTTCTCTCTACTACTTGCATGCAGTGTCCTCGCGAGGGCTTTGTTGTACCTCTCCTTGGAGCTTTCTTCACATATGGTACGAGTTCCGTCGGCTTGGGCGGCTGCCGCCCTCCTGCCTGTGATTGTCTCGCAGTCAGCACTGCTGCATGAGGAGAGAGGTTCTGACAACAACGCCAACGGACAGGCAAGTCATTTTTTTTTAATCTGTTTTTTTCTGTTTTCCCTCTTTCTTCTCTCTTTTTATTTTTTCCTTCCTTCCTTCCTTCCTTCCTTCCTTCCTTCCTTCTTTCCCTACCCTCCCTTTCTTTATTTCCTTGCATCCTTCTTTTTCTTCCTTCTTTCCTTCTTTTATCTTTCTTCCTTCTCTTTCTGTATTTCTTTCTTTCATTCCCATATGTCTGCCTGTATGTCTGTCTACCTGCCTGTCGGCCTTTTTCGTTTCTTTCCTTTTTTGCCCGGTGTATATCGAGGTCTTTCAAGTCTGACTTTCTTCCATGGGCCAAAAGTGGCGGTCTAAGATAACGATTAGCAACTAAATTGTTTGTTTTTGTGTTTCTGCAGGTCTGTGCTTTGTTAGAGGACAGTCTCGGTCTCGTGTCTCCTCTTGAGGTCCTCCGAGCTTCGCTCGATCTTTTGGAGGTATGGCAAAATGTGTGGGAGACTGCACATCCTCAGCAGGCAAGGTGTGAAGACGTAGCGGCAGCAGACGTTCCGATAAAAAAAGTTGTGCAGAGGATCATGCCATTGTTGCTCAGTCTCGTCAGAGGGACTCGTCCTACAGTCCCCCCGCCTGTATCTGCTTCCCTTTCGGACCATCCCTCTCCTGCAGACTGGGTTCTATTACAACCTGCGTGCCGAGATATGAGACAATCCCTTAACGACACCCGACCGCCTTCATTCGTACAAGTTGCTGCCGCTGTTGGAGACACTTTGTCCTGTATTGCGCACAGCTCTTCGTGGAGATCCCGCTACAGTGTTTCCCATCAGGACTTTGGTGATGGGTGGAAGTCGGATCCCAATCTGACCACACTGTGTGCCCACATGAAAGTCCCTCTTCCCCCCCCACTCATATGGATGCCGCCTCCTGAAGTCACTACAGCAGCAACAGCATCGTCCGCTCCCCTGCCGGACAGCAAGAAACCCAAAATCCAGGAAGAGGGCTCCCTTTTGTCTAGAGAGGGTGACAGTCCATCGGCTTTTCCTGCTTCTGTACTCAGCCTGTTGAGACCCTCCAAAACGGACCCTAAAAAAAAACTTAGAAGAAGACGGATCCACCAACAGCCTCCATCGAGCTATAAGCGTGTCCCGGCTGAGTACAGACGGCGATTTGATCCCCTCACAACACTTTCAATAGTCCCAGCAGCAGCAATAGCAGCAGCAGCAGCAGGAAGCGGAGGGGTTCAACTTGACCCTCTCTTTTTATCAGATCCTTCGCCTGGGGGCATTCTGGAGCCTGGAGAAGAAATCGGAAGAAGAGCCAACTTCTTCTAATTGCCTAACATATATGACAACTCACCAGGGGCAGCGCCACCCCCTGTCATCACATCCCCTCCTCCAGGTGTGCAAGCAAACTGGTCACGTTGGGGGGATGGAGTCCAGCGTGGAATGCATCTCGGTTTTGAGGAGGGTGCGTCTTTTCTTCCAGAAGATGTAGGCGGGTACAATTCCATAGGCGCTGGAGGGGGTACGTCTCTTCATCCAAGGGGTTGGGTCAAATATGCATGCTTCTTTGCCCATTCTAAAAATTCTAGCAGGACTTCAAGTGACGCTCTGGGTGCGGGGTTTCTTAGTGGCTACCAGCCTGAGGTTGTCGGTAGCACGCAGTTTAGCGCTCAGACATCTGACAAGCTCAATGATGGTGGACTCGTCGGGTCCGAGCGGGGTGGTTTCGGTTTTAAGTCAGGGGATTTCCAGATCCGAGGGCCTGAGCATGAGCCCGACGGTGAGGATGAGAGGAGTTTCGGGGGGGCATTATGAGGGGTGTCGGTTTGATTTGTATGCAGAATACTTGAGGGAAGGGAGGGTTCATAGTAAGGATCTGTCGATGCGTATAGAAAAGTAGACACTTTTAGTCAAGCAGGCAGGTGAAGATGTTGTGGAAAGACAGTTGCGGAAAGCACACATGTGGAGAGTTGTGTGATCAATCAGATATGTTCTTCGGATTATGCTGACGTGTCTGCAGAGACAGTCAAAGCCTTGAAAGACAGAGTGCAGAAATGGAATAATCAGTTGAGGCTGTGCTTGGCGTGTCTGGAAGAGGGATTCGAGGTGGCATAAACTCTTCTGTTCCGTTTCAGACCCTCCACAGAGGTATAATAATCTCTTAGACATCTTCTTAGACTGTGCTGCATTATGCTGCCATGTCTTTTGTTATACCGGTTCAGTTTCTTTTTCATCATGCCATTGATCTTGTTGGACAATCATGACGTACTACGCTCTGAAAGAGGGAGGCTGCGGCCGTGGTCTCACATGCAGCGTCTCACAGAAAGTCTGTGATGCTCTGCGGATGAAATCAATCTTGAGACGCTGGCCGAAAATTATGGCAGGCAGACAAATTTTCGGGTTTTCTTTCTTAGACGGCGACTGTTTTGTTGTGTACCAAATTCGAGTCAAAAACGTCAGCGAAAGGACGGGCGAAGAGAGAGGGAAAGAATGCTAGAGGGACAGACAAACAAAGAGAAAGAAACATGAACAGAAAGGTCCCTGTCTGACTGATTGACTGACTGACTGGCTGGCTGGTTGACTAGATGGATGGGTGGATGGATGAATGAACGAATAGATGAATGAACGAATTCGACAGTGAATGAATGAATTCACGACAAGAGAGACCAACAGCATAAATGCAATATCGCTGTCAGATGCCCAGGCTGTAGCTTGCTTTGTGCCTCAATCCTTTGTTACCTGCACATTTTTCAACTCAAACTCTTCTTTCTTTTCTTCATTTTTCTCCTTTTTTCCTCTCTGGACCACCGTTACAATTCTTTGGCTGAAAGAAATGGCATTTAAAAGAACGCATCCATATAAATTGCTGTGCGATTCATATAAAACCGCGTATAGTGTGAATCCAACATCGACAAAAAAATCTTTAAAAGACATTGGCATTACACTGCTTAATTTGGTAAAAAATAAAACAATATTTCAGACCAAACAAAAAAAAAGGACAAAAAAAGTCTTTTTTACAATTAATTAAAATCAACACTTTTTTTAAATATGATTCATCTTTTCTTTTTTTTTTTACTAACCACTAAGTTTCAACTGTTAAAAACAGGGTTCTTTACTTATAATGCATATAAAGTTATTATAAATAAGGGTATATAGAAAGCTAGATGGCTTATTATTTCCTAAAAAAAATTAATAGAAAAATACTAAACATTTTTTTTTTGGAAAAAAAAATGATGATCATGATGATGATTGAGGGTTTAATCGTAGGTCTAGTAAGTAAAAAATTAGTATTTCCTTATATAATAAACTTTAAGTAACTGAAATTTTTATACTTTTTTTGTTTTTTCAAACTTTCATAAGATATTTTTCTAAAATTTAGGCTTAATTATTATAAATTTAAATTATATTATACTTATATACGTTATGCGCGGTACTAGTTATGGTACAATTATCATGGACATTAATCAATCAATCAATTTCCAATTTTTTTTTAATTTTTTTTTTTTTGAGATATTCAAATGTCTGAACGTTTATAACTATTTCATAACTCTAGTCATACCCCTTTGTAAACATGTATGGACTAGTGTATGGAATACAACTTTAAGATAAACTTGGACAAACTTTAAACAAACTTTAATAAAGTCGGGCTTAAAAGCGCAATCAACATATTTGGTTTAGCTAGTAGAACTTAGTACCGCTGGAGAAAACCTCCCAGTAACTTATAAACCGTTTATAACATATTACTAATAAAGTGCTCCAAATATCCGGTTTGGAGCTCCAAATACGTTTTTAAGATCTTCATTATAGCTCCAAACCATCTCCATTTAATAATACCGTATATTCAATAATTCACCATAAAATTTCAAAAGATGTAACTTTGCAACGATGAAGAGTTAAAAGCTATGTTCCGTGCTCTTCCGGACTCAGTAGGTCAGACGAAGCCGAAACGGAAGAATAGAACTAGAATTGGAGTTAAAAATATCTTTTAATTATTCACTCAGTGTTATTGAAGTCAGTAAAGGTCGGTTCAGATCGCTTCAAGTCAATTCTTCCAGAAGGTAAGTCAACTCGATTTGAGATTCGATTCAATTCTGTTACTCCGAGGTCAAGTTTTTAATCGATTCTTTCTTTTCTTTTTTTTTCAAAGTTGCATTTTATGCTTGTTTCCTGCAAAAGTTGCTAATTGTGAAAGTGTATCAATTGTGTAAGTGTATCATGTTTGACAGACTTTCATTTTTGAAAGTGTATCAAGTTTGACATACTTTGCCTTAACCGATACGGAACCGATTAATCAGCTTCTTGTGAATTTTCAAAGTTAGGCAAAAGAGATGGAGGTGGGAATCGAACCCGAGACCTTCCGCTTCTCAGTCTGCCACCTGGCAGTGCTCACATTTCATCCATTGTGATTCTCCTGATGTCTGCCAAAGGACACAGACAGCAAAACATCTCAGAATAATCAAAGACTTAAGTTGCGGTCTGAGTAGACCGTAACATATGCCCCCTCCTCAATAAGGCGCTTCCACGCGCCTTTAAAACTACTGTCGTCTCCTTCGCCTTCAAAGTACGACATAACACGTGCCTCTCTCTTCCGAAGGCGGTTCCACGCGCCTTCAATTCCATAGAGTTGTACCGAGTTCTTGTGTGCCCCTCGGTAGGCTTAAAAAGGATCCACAGGTGTCTTCACTTTCCAGTCTGCTCGTCGACGAAGTTCCACGAAGTCCCGGCGCCTGAGGTTCTTGCTATCCTAATCTACGCATTGACGCCTACTTAACTTTCATTCATTTCACCAGCCAGCCATCAGCCAATCAAAGCGGCGCAAAAGCTTCCGAAAGAGACAAGAATAGATATTTCGCCTTTGTATGTAGTCACTGTGACTGAGTGGTGTTTTGTGGATTTAGTGTTTCTCAACAATGTTCAAATTCTCACATACAGTCAACAGCGGACACTTCATTCCCAAGACCTTCCTTTAACTCAGTTTCTTTGCTTCTATTGCACTGATTCATCAGTGTATCCTCTAAACCTTTGTCTTGACCTCACTTCTTGAGGTGCGTTGCTTTGGAAGCTCGATCATTCGCTTCATGATCGGCAATCGTCTGCGTCCAATCCTTTCACCTTCTCACTTTCTGTCGAGAGGAACGGTGCGACCGGGACTTACCAACCACGGAGAGAGCCCGGCCACGCGGCAGCAGTCACATTTGGTCACACTTTTGATCACACTTCGTCTTTCAAAGGTCAGGCCTGCCGTTCCCTCGGGGGCATCAGATTGGCCTAGCACTGTGCCTTGTGCATCTTGCACATCTGATGGATCTCAACACCCCGGCTCGACTTTGAGATCGAAAGATCCAGTCTTGTCAGTATCAGAAAGCGTCACAGTTCACACCAGAAAGAACTCATCCAGCTCTGCTCTCTCAGAGAGAAATCCCGACGACTTGATTGAGCAGCCAAGAGTGGTTGTTGGGCCGTGGCACACTCAGCCTTCTGCTGAATGCCCATACCTTTCGCATCGTCCGTTTTGGATACAAGAGGTCAATCGCACCAAGGTGCCAACCACAGTAAATGGGTATGTATTATGGCGGCCAGTCCATGCATACGATTGGTCTGTTTTTTTTTTATGTGTGTGCACACAGTTGTTTCGAGTCTGGCATATGTATCATCCCACCACATACTAAGGCTTACTTTATACACACCTTTTTCACCCAATCTTCCATTCCCCAACAAAAGGTTTATTTATCGATACACAAGCAACTTATCCTAAGCCTCCTAAGGCTTGCTCCATCGTCGCCAGCTAGCAAGAGGTCCAAGCTCCAGCGAGGTCCAGAAGTTCCACAGTTCCAATCCAATGGTCGCTCCATCCATTGTTTCAGTTTGCAGAGAAGGCTGATTCTCAGAGGGATGTCGACCCCCACAGAGGCGCTCGTACCTGTACGAGACTGCTATTATTTTCTTTAGAGGGTTTGTGGGGAGGAGTTTCATCTGCGAGTGCAGAGGTTGCTGTTCGATTCGGGAAAGAACTGCTGGCTTGACCAAAAAGGTCAGTCATTTTCAGTTACGCAGCGTCTCGTGATAATTTGGTTGTATGCATGTGCCCCGGCATTCCACCGCACGGCGGGGGAGGAGTTACGCGCCCAGGCCCAAGAAAGCAATTGACCCCGCGGTATTTGGATTCAGCGCGTGCTAGAGCGCGTGAAGGTCAGTCAATCATCTTTGGCGAGAGTCTTATATAACCTTTCCTCTTAATTCTGTATTGTTTCACCAATGTCTGTCTCGGAAGCGCAAGCTCCACATAGTACTGAGGCTGGGATGGAAAAGAGAGAAACGAAGAAAAATGAACAGCGCTTCGCGGTTTGCTCTGGTTTTATTTGGGTGTCTTTCTCAAAGGACAGAAGAGGGAAGAAAACGAAAATTCAGCAGCGCTTCGCGGTTTGCTCCGTTTTGATGTGATTTTTCTCTAAATCAAGGGTGACGGTCCTCTCAACTCGAGGGGCTCTTTGTGGTTGACGAAGGCGTTAGAGCGTACCAGAAGCTGGGTGTGAAAGTGTGCCGATGTGGATGGAGTTCAGAAGGAAGAAAAGGAAGTCCGGGGACAGCAGGGTCCAAAGGAGTGACAGCTGCCCACACACAGGTGAAGTGTCTTCTGAAAGGTCTCCAGCGAGTGGTAGAAGGAACTGCCAGATCCAGCGCTTGCAGGTGTGCTTGGATGAAGAGAACTCTTTGGTGTCGGTTCCTGAAGAGGAGTGGTCGGCCGTACAGTTCGACCTTCTCTCTCGATCTCTTGTTGGGGGTCCCGGCAAGGAAGACAGTTTCTGAAGTTGCCTGAATGGAAATCTTCCAAGTGTCTGTGCTGAGAAACTCGATTGGTCTCCAGCTAGTTTCGCTCTTTGCAGGTTGTGTTCGACTCTCGCGGCAAGTCACCACATGTTCCGTGCTCCTCCGGACTCAGTAGGTCAGACGAAGCCGAAACGGAAGAATAGAACTAGAATTGGAGCTGAATGTATCTTTTAATTATTCACTCAGTGTTATTGAAGTCAGTGAAGGTCGGTTCAGATCGCTTCAAGTCAATTCTTCCAGAAGGTAAGTCAACTCGATTTGGGATTCAATTCTGTTACTCCGAGGTCAAGTTTTTAATCGATTCTTTCTTTTCTTTTTTTTTCAAAGTTGCATTTTATGCTTGTTTCCTGCAAAAGTTGCCAATTGTGAAAGTGTATCAATTGTGTAAGTGTATCATGTTTGACAGACTTTCATTTTTGAAAGTGTATCAAGTTTGACATACTTTGCCTTAACCGATATGGAACCGATTAATCAGCTTCTTGTGAATTTTCAAAGTTAGGCAAAAGAGATGGAGGTGGGAATCGAACCCGAGACCTTCCGCTTCTCAGTCTGCCACCTGGCAGTGCTCACATTTCATCCATTGTGATTCTCCTGATGTCTGCCAAAGGACACAGACAGCAAAACATCTCAGAATAATCAAAGACTTAAGTTGTGGTCTGAGTAGACCGTAACAGCTGAAACTTTTTGTGTCTAAACTCCTACTAATGTACAACCAATCCTTAAAAAATATATGTATTGATACAGCAGAGTCATAAGCAATCTTTTTTAATGCTTTGTAAAAAACTTAGGTTTTTTGTTTGGAAGTTCGATTTTACATTTTTTTTTTTCTGATTATCTAAAGATTGTGAAGCGCTCTAAAGAGCAAAAATACAAACTCCAACCCCCGGCTGTATGTTTCTTTGCACAGCTGTTTTAGAACATCTTTCCTAAACATATAAGATTTTTTTAAAGAAAATTCACACTCTATTTATTGAACATACGGAATGTATGCTTATAAAAAAATTAAAATAAAATGTTTTAACGTAGATTCATAGCTTTTTTCTTATAAATAAAGAGACTGAGCTAACCAGGACAATCCCTGGCCAGTCAATAAAGATCAGACGTACACTCTGCCTCACCTGAAGGAAAGTATCTGGAATCACTTCCCCACACCCGCAAAGTCCTCCTCGGATGATCTTCAGAACTCTCTCTAGCTTCCGCTTGTACAGAAAAAGCTGCTGGCGCAGGAGCTCCCACTCAGACTTTGCTCTCCCATTCTATTACAAGAAGCGCTGACAGAGGTTGATCTCTGCCTCCAGTTTCTGCATCATGCAATGCAAAGATAAATAAACTTGCAAATAGATCTGAAAATTCTGTGAAAGCAAGCCAAAATCGATATGCAGCTTTTTGACTACTTCTTTTGAGGTCTTCTCCAGACTGACGTTAAGGCGCTCATCCTCCGACAAGTTTCCCGTCTTCATCTTCCTCAGCTTCTTCAGCTTTTTTTTGTCGAGAGGCCCCTCTACTTTTCCACCTGCATATATGCAATACGTGACAGATACATTCAACGAAATTCAATTGTGAAGAAGAAAGTGTATGCAAAGGCTGATCATAAAATCTAAACGCCGGATAGAGCTAAATGAGACAGCACCGCTACCATTGTAGCACTTTAAGACCGGTTGACCTTTCTGTTAAAAAACAGGCACCCCCTGCTCAAGGACTATCTCCTTCACTAAAGGTTCGAGCCAGGGGATATCGTCAAACTTATAATCAAAGAGATGGCAGCAAAGAGATATTTTCAATCCCTTGCAAAAGATGACTGATATGAAGAATTGTGCAGAAACTCTGTGTAGTAAGTCAAAACATGTTACATTCACTACTATTCTTTAAACTTATATTTCTCTATATATATAGTTTTAAATTAGTAAGCGGAAACATAGTGAAAATAAAAGTTTAAGAGTCAATAAACCTTCTAATACTGCTTTAGAAGTTGTTTTGATGTTCTAACATTAAAAAAAGAATAATTCTAAAGTCCTCCATTTTTATTCTATTTCACCTCATTTTGTCCCCATTTTTTTCTTAAGGAAATTTACCTGAAAAATGGGCCCCCCATTTAATTCCCCTCATTTTTCAGTTAACCTTATAATTTTTGAAAAATGTGTCAAATAGTGTTCTAAGTTAGTGTTTAAGAGTCTAAAAGCCTCAAAGTTTTTGAAACATACCTTTCTTAAGCCTCTGAACATGTTTTTTACCATAAAAAATAGGACACAGTTTTTTAGAAATGGGCCATAATAGGCCTTATTTCCTCCCCATTTCCTCTATTTATCCCCTAATATATTAGGGATTGGATTCCAATTGGAAAACTTCTAATTAAAAACGTATATGATTTCTAATTGAAAAATTGGATTTCCAATTGGAAATCCAAATTTTTAATTATATTTTTTAAAATTGAATTTCCTCCTCCCACAGAAGGGAAACGACATCAGCGATTGAGAAAGTATCTTTTAGATGCAGGTTGTTTAGAGTTACGAGAATGAAGCCCCCTCCCGTTGTATGATGTAGGTCTGGCAAAAGGGCAATAAAGCATTATCCTAGACTCATACATTGCATGATGGCCTATAAACTGATTAATAATGATAATAATGTTCATGTGATGATGATGATGATTGAGGGTTAAATCCTGGATCTAGCGACATCAAATCCCAAGCCACTAACAAGGCTTTGAAGACAACCCAGAGCACGCATTCATGGGGGAAGGGGATGAAGAAGCCTGCATGTCAATCAGATCGATTCACTTCAAGGCACACCACATCTGCAGAGGTGCATGGAGATATAAACGTTCGGCACACGTGAAGCTAATTTGTATTTAGATTTAAAATCTTTGAGTTTTAAAATATTTATGCACAAAAATACAGTTTTGAACACTAACTTTTTTATACAAAAAAAAATGTTTCCATATTGCTCCGAATTGGGAATTTGGGATTCCAAATTCCTAATATTGGGCATTCCAATCTAGATTCAAATTGTTCCAATTACTACGTTAAAAAAAAAAGTTAATCGCCTAAAATCCTAGCTAAAATCATTTTTACTTTTTTTTTTTTGTTTATTTTTTGAAGCAAACACTTTAAACTCAAAGTTCAAAACCTGGTAAACCTTGAAAAAATAAAAAAATAAAAGAACTAATTGAGGTTTTGACCAAAATTTATTTTTTCTTTTTTTAATGTATGGGGAGCCTATAGTGCTGTCATAACAACCTGTTGGGGACCAGAAAGAATTCATGCGCGCATGCCGAGCGATAAAGAAAGCGTAAGGCGATGTTAGGCAGTAAGCACCGCACGCATATGCAGAACGCTCATGCAGTTTGCAATGCATGCATGAATACATGGAAAAAGAAATACCACAGAAATGAGTTTACATAAAACGGAATGACACAGAGACAGAACAGACGTCAGAAAGAGAGACATAGCAAATATAGAGGTGATATACATTTAAGTGGACTGATACAGATAAATACTAGAGATGAATACCGTACTATATGTACAACGCGTGCACACATGCAGTCTAATTGACCCATCATATCTGTTCTAAGTAGCCAACCTGGAATCTCTCTAGAAGGAGTCGAAAGATGAACGACTAGACGAACAGACCTTTGCGTAGATACACGTAAGTAGAAGTCGCAGCCCTATATGCTAGCCCTACGTATGCTTAACAAACTGGTTAGCAGAGCATTTGCTTTCTGACGGCCTCATTGGTGTCTGCTTGCAGCCATTTCGGGTGCCACTCGCTCTGGCCAGAGATACTTCAACCCGGCGCTTCCAGCAAATGCGGAGGAAGCCAAGCAGCAGATGTCAGGCGGACCTCCAGATTTAGTAGCCCTGCAGGTACAGATCGATGCCTTGCAGGCATAGTTGCAGCAGAGAGATGCAGATCTTGCTGTAGCCCAGCAGGCCTAGCAGTAACTGACCCAGCAACTCGCATAAGCCCAGCAGCAGCAGGCACCGCAGGTACCCCAACATCAGCAACAGCAGCAGCAGCAGCAACAGCAGTAGCAGCAGTAGCAGGCAGGCCAACACGGACAGGCCTAAGCACCTCCCCATGTTGACATGACTAAGTTCAAGGCTCTCGATGTCCGAAGAGTCATGGAGCTATTCAAGAAGGGGGAAGACGACCCCGTGGTTTGGATGTCCATCTTCATGAAGAAGGTGAGGAACGGGAATCTAAACGTAGAGGAGTGTAAAGTCCTGTTTAAGAGACATGTGGAGGGAGTGGAAGTTCGAGAGTGGATGGCCAAAAACGCGCACCAATACACCACCATCGAAGAGACTCAGTTCGAGCAGGCATTCCTAGACAGATTCATGCCCACCGAAGCCGAGAGCCAACAGGCAGTGTACAAGCTATCTCAACTCAAGCTCTCCCCCACAGGTGACTTTGAAGCGCATGTCAAGAACTTCGAAGCCAAAATGAGGGTCGCCCAACCCAGGTACGAGATCAACGCTCGTATGTTCCCTTTCCTCGGGACCCTCTACGCCTCGCTCTCTATGGAAATCACCACAGAGCCTGCCCACAAAGAGTACGCCAAACTGATCCCTCAAGTGTTGTTCCTTTATCAACAAAAGCAAAAGAAGGGACCAAATCCCTCTGCCAAGATGGCCCCAGCCGCGAAGTCTGCCGATAACGTTAAGCAACTACGTACCTAAATCTCTTCTCTGCAGTCAAGTATCGACTCGCTGCAGAGACAGGCGCAGTAACCTCAAGAAGCGTCGGTTGCCCTACAGCAGTCGATGGCAGCGTCATTTGCACGTGGGTACAACGGAGGGGCATGTGGAGGGAACTGGAGAGGGAGAGGGGGGAGGGGACGAGGATACCCTACTTCCTCTTCGTCTTCCCAAAATGTCCCCGGGGACGTGGGTACAACGGAGGGGCACATGGAGGGAACTGGAGAGGGAGAAGGGGGAGAGGACAAGGATACCCTACTTCCTCTTTGTCTTCTCAAAGTGTCTCCAGAGGGAATACGCTAGGATATCCTAATTACGCGGGGTGTAGGCAATGTGGTTCAAAAGAGCATCGAATCGCATAGTGCCCCAATGTACCGCGAAGGAGTGGTGGCAGGAATTAGGGAAACGGGAGAGGGGGACGGGCTTAGAGGTAGGCCTGTCCTCCGTGACTCAGAGTGATCAGAAGTTGCCTCCTCCCTGTGTGCCTGCAATTATTCAGGAGGAGGACCATGATTTTAGCAGGCTTTCGCAGAAGTTGCGAGATGTCCCTACTTCTCGTAGCGTTGCTGCTGATAACCTGAATTTGTTTGCTGCTGCCAGGAGGTCGTCTGTCCTCCCTTCTCCAGAGATGCCAGGTGTTGCAGCCACAGTTGAGGTAGCAGCCTGCCCCTGGGTGAGTTTGTTTCTTTTTGGCTGAAAGGCATCTGCACTGTTGGATTCAAGTGCACAGACCAGTCTGATCAACATCTCTTTCCTCGCATCTGCAGAGCATGAAATGCAGATAGTGAGTGTCGGTTTGAGTACGTTGGGGAATAATGGAATTCTGGTAGTGGGAGAGACGTGTGCAGAGTTTTCGCATGAGTCTGCACCCAAGAAAATCTTCAAGCACCCAGTACTGGTGATGGAGAATTCAGAGTACGATGTGGTTCTTGGAATGGATTTTCTTCGATCCCGATTTGATGTTTCTTTTGAACTTTTTGGGGGGGGAAGGCTGCATATGTGAGACCTTCCTCCCTTTGAGGTCTAGTATGATGATGGTTTGAAATCGACGAAGGTGTGTGCCGCGAAGAGGACGCGTGGGCCCCGATGGCACCGCTCCCTCCTTTAAGTGTCTGTCAATGCCCCAGATGGTTCAGAAGTCCTTATCCGAAAGAACTTCCTCCATAGCCACCCTGGTCTGGCTGTTCCTGCTAAGCTGACTACCATGCAGGGAGGCATCGCAGTTATTGAGGTCACAAACATTTCCCGTTCCAAAATCATAGTCGGTTCGAAGACAGCACTGTCCTTTGCAGAGCCGTCCTCTCACATTGCGGCGGTGACTGCTGTGACAGCAGAAAAACGGCACGCACGACCATGGAGCATGGAGACGACTCAGACGGCTGAGAGACTGGAGAGATGTGATCGCATGTCCTCGGGAAAACCGCTAGAAGTGCGGTCCGGGGAGCAGGCCCCGACACACTCTCGGTCAGTCGCTCTACCTACTTTTTCGAATGGACAGAGTGCAGATACGCATCCCTCGCTTCGCTGCGCTTTCTCTTCTTGCTTACAAACTCCTCCAAAGGCAGACGTGCCTACGGAGTCTTCAAAGGACCTTCCTCCGATCGATTTGGAGAAGGTCATCTTAGATGTCCCACAGGAGATGAAGGGGGAGTATATGGGTTTGTTGGGGGAATTTGGAGGCCTGTGGTCACGGGAACGTTTTGATTTGGGAGAATTGAAGGTGGGGGAGAAGCCTTATGAAGCGACTATCCCCACAGAGATGAGCGTTCCCATCAAATGGCAGCAGGACCGAATCCCCTATCACTAGTGAGAGGATGTGAAGAAAGAATTGGATGCAATGCAGAGTACAGGGATTATTCAACCCTCGCATTCCTTATGAGCAGCTCCGATCGTTCTTCTTAAGAAACCTGATGGCTCGACCCGATTCTGCCTCGACTTTTGACGACTCAACACAGCCACCAAGTGGGATCTCTTTCCGCTCACACGCATCCAAGAGACACTTGACAAGCTTGCCGGCTTGTCAGTGTTCTCTACCCTTGACTACACCTCAGGCTTCCATCAGTTTTCCTTGAAGGAAGAGGACAGAGAGAAGACAGCCTTCATCACTCTGTTTGGGTTGTTTGAATTTCTTCGTATGCCCTTTGATTTAGTCAACACACCCGCCTTTTTCCAACGAGCAATAACGCTCGTCCTCGCATCGCTCCCATAAGAAATAGCACTTGTTTATGTCGATGATGTGATCATCTTCTCTCACAGTCATGCCGAGCACTTGCAAGACCTCCGTGAGGTCTTCACCCTTATTTGTGCCGCTGGTCTGAAGCTCCGCCTCGAAAAGGCACAGATTGGAAAAACACAGGTGGAGTACTTAGGTCACACCGTATCTGCTCGTGGAGTTCATCCACGTTGAAAGAACACAGAAAAGGTAAAGAACTGGCCGACTCCGACCGACCGTCTGAGCCTTCGCACATTCGTTTACTTGTACAACTACTACCAAACTTTTGTGGAGGGGTTTGCGCGGATTGCCCATCCGCTGAATCAACTATTGTGTCCCTTTGATGAGAACAAGCAGCCCTTTTCCTTTCTCTGGACAGCCGCAGCCAATGAAGCCTTCCGGGAGCTCCGCAACCGTCTCACTGAACCACCCATCCTTTCTTTCCCTGATATGCATACCCCATTCATTGTGAAGCCGGATGCTTGCAACATTTCGATTGGGAGCGTTTTAGTACAAATCAAGGACGGGAAGGAGAGTGTGATCGCATATGCAAGCAGGGGGTTACAGGGGATGGAGCTGAATTATGGAGCTCCAGAGTGAGAGGCTCTGGCAAATGTGTTTTGCTGCAGGCAGTGGCGATATTACCTGCTTGGCAGTTCCATTTTCTTGCGGATGATGCAAACCGATCACAAACCGAATCTAGCAATGCAGGAGAACAAGTTGGCGAACAAGAGAATCAAGAAATGGGCTTTTGAATTGCAGGAGTATGGATTGCAGTTTTTGTATAAGGAGGGGAAGTCCCACACAGATGCAGATGCTGTTTCCCGTCTGCCCCCGAGATAGGTAGAGCATTCGACAGATATAGGCACTCCCCTCTGTCAGCATTGTTTCCTTCCTTCTAATGGGAGCACTCCCCTCAGATCAGGATTTGATGCAGCAGTGGCAGGAGTGAAGGTAATCGACGCCGAGTCCGCATCCACACAAGCAATCGTTCCTTTCCTAGAGAAGGTGCGATGTTCAGAGCCAACAGAGGTGGAGGTGAAAGATGTGTTTGAGTATCTGCAGAAGAAGTCTCTTCCGGAGGATCTTCAGCGCCGACGGACGGTGCTAGCACAGGAGTTTTTGTTCAAGTTGAGGGACGGCTTGCTCTACAGGTTTTCAGGTGAGTCTGAACAGTTGTATATCCCTGCCTATTTGAGAGAAACGATGCTGGTGATGCACCACAATCACCCCATGGCAGGACACGCAGCAACAAAGAAGCTGACAGCTTGGCTTCTCACCGAATTCTGGTAGCTAGGTCTGCGTAAGGATGTGCGTAGCTGGGTCTACAAGTGCCGTCCCTGTCAGGAAAAAAGAGCACAAGCACCGCAACGTAACCCACAGATCATTCCCGTCCCCACTTGACCCTTCCAGAAGGTTGGCATTGACGTGAAAGGTCCTTTGCCTACCTTCCGTAGAGGCAACCGATTTGTCCTTGTCATTACGTGTGCCCTCACACGATGGCCAGAGACCTTTACCGTGCCACAGGTCCCTGCATGGGTTGTTGCAAAGATTCTTTTCGAGGAGATCATCTGCAGGTATTGCTTTATCGAGGAGTTGGTGTCAGACAGGGGGACGAACTTCCTTAGCGAGATTGTGAGGGAGCTCTTTGCCCTCATGAAGGTCCGTTACCATACCACAACAGGGTATCATCCACAGGCGAACGGCATCCCTGAGCGATTCAATCGTTCGTGGGCTGAGGGAGTGGGGAAGCAGCTAGATCAAGAGAAAGGGGATTGGGATCTCTATCTCCAGCCGTACAATACAGCATACCACACTGCTCCCCATGCCGAGATAGGTCTCTCTCCCTTTAAATTGTTGTTTGCTCACACGCCGCAGTCAGTGCTGCGTGTACAACTACCGCCTGAGGGAGCGAGGTCTCCACCTGTCTGTTATGATGACTACTATGGATTCATTCGACAGGAACGTGTGCAAAAGATTGATAGAGCAGTCACAAGAGCAGAGAAAGAGAGGCAAGCAAGGGAAAGGCGTAATCCTCTTCCGATGACGCGAAGATTCCGTTTAGGGGACCGTGTATTCCTGCGTAGACCTCCCAATCTAATGGGGAAGCAACCCGCCTTTAAGGCGAGAGCAGAAGGAACCTATGTGGTCGTGGGGACACCAAGGAACAGACCACATGTGACCGTGATCAGGCCCCTAGGAGGAAAGAAGAGAGACGTGGTGAATTCAGACAGATTGCAATTGTGGGAGGCAAAGGATGGAGAGAAGGAATAGAGTGAAAAGAGTGAGGAGAGTGAGGCAGAAGAAGACTCTACACTGCTGAGAGAAGAGAGACAGTAGGAGGAGAAGAGAGCAGCTGCAGAGACGAGAAGATCGTCTAAAGGAGAAGGAGTGACCATTCCACCAGGCACTCCTCGATCGGACTTTCGATTGGCAGAAGATCCTAAGTTGGAGGATTTGTTGGATGAGTTGGGACTTGGAGACGAGTTGGAGGTACCTGCTCAGGCAGTGGAGGAGCAGAAGCGGGGAGCCTGATGGAAGGGCCCTTCGCCAGTCCGCATCTCTGTGAGTGGAATTTGAGACGGCAAGGAAACGTACCGAGTCTCGTTCAACGACGGAACGTTTACCTGGTTGTCAGAGGAAGAGATTAACTTACCTGAGATGGTTCAAGAATTTGAAAGAGAGAAAGAAAAGGTTTTGATGGGACTGAGTTGAATGATTTTCATGCTTCCGGAACCTTGTAATGATTACGCTGATTTGCATATGCTGATGCTGAGGTCCTTTCCATTCTTTCCTTTTTGCGTTCTGCTCAGGGACGAGCAGAGTTAAGGGGGGGAGTGGTTGTTGGGGACCAGAAAGAATTCATGCGCGCACGCCGAGCAATAAAGAAAGCGCAAGGCGATGTCAGGCAATATGTACCACGCGCACATGCAGAGCGCTCATGCAGTTTGCAATGCATGTATGAATACATGGAAAAAGAAATACCATAGAAGTGAGTTCACACAAAACGGAATGACACAGAGACAGAACAGACATCAAAAAAAGGACACAGCAAATACAGAGGTGACATGCATTTAAGTGGACCTATACAGATGAATACCATACTACATGCATAACGTGTGCATGCGTGCAGTCTGACTGACCGATCATATCTGTTCTGAGTAGCCAACCTGGAATCTCTCTAGAAGGAGTCGAAAGATAAACGACTAGACGAACAGACCTTTGCGTAGATACACGTAAGTAGAAGTCGTAGTCCTATACGCTAGCCCTACGTATACTTAACACAACCGTTATATCAATTAATAATGTTATTACTATAGTACTTCGTTATTTATATTCATATCAATACTATTTGATCAATTGGCTGCACACTTTTTTTTAATAGCTGTTCCTATTTAGACTCCTATGTACTAAGCTAGGAGCTATGCAGGCTTGGAGGGCCCAGGGCGGCAAGGCCCTAGCTTTCTAACAATTTCTATAACAATGATATTTTGTATACTAGTATTCACTGTCATTTTTCAAAAATTAAGACGTACCAATTACCAATAGCGATATTCAATGTCACTACAAGAGCCACAATGCTAAGTCCTCTTCTTCTCCTGCATCCTCCTCTTCCTCATCTTCTTTGACTTCCTGTTCTTCCTGTACAGGGGCTAATCCCCAAAGAAACGCGAGCAGGGGCGAATCTGCAGGCTGGTCATGCTCTACAAGGCCAAGGGCCGTATTCCCCGCCTCGTCCAGAGCATCCACGTCAATCCCTCTGGAAACGAGAAGCTCTGCAATACGGAGCTTCTTCTCATACAAACCATGCTCAATCTCTTCTGAATCTGCCAAGAATGCAACACAGTGCAGAGCGGAAAGTCCACTGTTAGCTATTGTATGGATGTTGGCACCATTTGCCAACAAGGCCTCCAGGACACCCAACACGCCCATCCAAGCTGCCATATGTAGGACTGTCCACCCGTCCACATCCCGTGCGTTAACATCGGCTCCACCAGAAATCAGGAGCTCTGCAATCTCTCTGTAGTCCCTTGGGATGCCATCGAAAACAACGGCAGTATAGAAGAGAGGGTTTTCCTGGAGTTTGTTTCTCTTATTTACCCTCGCACCATGGTCTAGAAGCAGCTCAACCACATCTCTGTGGCCGTTGCCAATTGCATTAAAAATAGGAGTTCTTCCGTTTTGCCCCTTGGCATGTGCGTCAGCACCCCTCCTCAACAAAAATATGACAAGATCTGTCTCCCCCGCCTGAGCAGCATAATAGAGGGGTGTTATTCCTATGTCAGTGACTGCCTCCAACTCTGCACCGCTGCTCACTAGGAACTCGGCAATTTCCGGTTTGCCTTCCCGGCAGGCGATGTGGAGGGCCCTCTTCCCTCCCTCCTTCCCTGCACCCTCCCGACGGACCTCAAGTCCAGCCCCTCTCTCCACGAGGATCTTCACCGCCTCCAAACTCCCAAAATCGACTGCTCTCATCAACGCGGTCTCTTGAAGCGTCTGCTGCCCGCCTCCTTCCGCCCCTCCATTACTTTGAAAGTTCTGCTACAGCAGCTTGCGGAACCTCAACGAAACTGTCTATTTCTGCGCCCACCTTTAGGAGAAGCTCGAGGTCTTCTCTCTTCTCCCTCTCCCCCGTCTCCATAAATGCGTTGAGGGCCTCACGCAGCACCTCAGCCAACACTGCTTGGAAGGAGCGAATCACATTACCGATATCAACAGTAAAGAGGGGCTCTAAATCCATCCTGTAATACAGATTCAAAATGGTGTTCAACTCACTCCTCACCCCCAACCTCATATTTCCCACTATTTTTTCGAGTCTGTCGAGAGCGGCCGCCTCTGGCAGAAGCAGCGCAGAAGACGTGTCGTCTTGCAGGGGTTCGGGAGGGGCGGCATCTTCTGCGGGCTTGTCGGGAAATTTAACAGTACCCAGCAGAGAGTCTATGCTTTGAATCATCCCCGCAACCTCCAGCAGACTTTCAGTGAGGGACTGGAGCCCTTCGCGGACAAGGGCAAGACTGGTTGCTGTTCGTTCCATCATGACGTACAAAGACCAGAAGAAAGAAGGACAGTCAGCCAGGCGTGGCAGCCAGGATATTCCGTGTGTAGAGGAGTCAAAGTGGTGTGTAATTGTAACAACGGAACACGGCCCGCAGTGCGTCAGTGCCACTCACTGAATGAAAGGGTGGGAATGGTGGAGATTCACTGTTTCCTTATGATTAATTCGAAGACCTTCGAAATTACTCTGACTTTGAAGTGATATCAATTTCAGCATAATTCAGCGTCAATTAAAAATGAGCGTCTGTGCAATGTCTGTGTATGATTGTTTGTGATCAAATATGCATGGCGTCTCCGCCATATATGGCGTCTTATAATTCTTTTGCGGGCCGCGGCGGGGTGCCGGGGCGGACCGTCCCAACGCATAGCCCTGGAAAGCCAAGCGCCCGGGGGCACTTATACCAATTAAACAATCAGTTGAACGGCATACATGCATGCATGCATGCATATAACAAAAAGCCCGATCAGTCACCGAATGTACCATCAAAACACATCAAAAAACGCCCCGGAAGCTTAAGATCCGCCGATTCTGATCCAAACTGAAATTGGCTCAGAAAAGAGTCAAATTTGATTTAAGAAGAATTAATATATGTACATGAATTAGCATGAATCTGTGCATCTGTGCATGATCGACGTGACCCTGAAAAACAAAGTGAGGGACACTTACCAACTATTACCAACAATTGTGCCTGGTCCGATCAATCCATGCATCAAGTTATATCAGATGTAATCAGATGAAGACAAAAAACATGCTTTGCAGGCATGTTGTTTAAAGTTTAAAAAAACCTAGCGGGGGCTTGTGACACAGACTAAGTATTACTGAGAGTGTAGACACCACTGTCTCGCCAGTTCTCATTATTTTAAATAACATTTTTCAAACTTAATTGTTAAATTTACTTTAAATGAATTTAAAGTTATTTAAATTAATCTATATACTAATATTCCTGGCTAATATCTAGGCTAATATTATCCTGGCAATACACGGTAAACCTCTTTGACACTCAAGTCTGTCTTGAAATGGATTTTTCAATGCTGGCCGCGCCTGCGGCATAGTTCTTTCAAAACTGTGTATGCCTTCCATAAAAAAATTCAGGTGTACTTTATTTTGGCTGCGCCTTTAGCGTGCTACCTTCAAGTTAAGCCGCGCCTGTGGCGCAGGCGTTTTAAGTCTGGCCGTGCCTACGGCGCGACATTTCAAGTTTACTGGAGTGTCAGGGGGGTTACCCGGCAATATGATAGTAATATTTGTAAGCATGTTCAGTTTCAAAATCTAATTTACAAACCTTCCTTCTTTAATCCATTTAATTTATTCTAAATTTCATTTAGGTACAGTTGAAGTGCTGGCCCGTTGTTTTATGTTTGTGATTCCTTCAAGAGGTGGAACGCTCTCCTCATCTGATTCAGATTCCGATTCTGCCCACAGGGTATCGCCCCCCTGGCCTTTCTCTCTTGCCTCCGAACCCCTTTTCTTCCTTCGCGTGTTGACTGGCGGCTTGTTCCTCTCTGCTTCTTCCGCATCGGTGCGAAGACGGGTTCTTCCTGCCGCGTCCCCCTCCGTTTGCTTCTCGATGCGAGCACGTATACGCACAAGAGACCCCTCGGACTCCTGAAGTGGACTCTGCACGCATGCAGGTTAGGCAACAGAAAGGAAAGAAGGTAGGGCCTCGGTCCATATTTCTACTTCTTGCTTCCTTTCGCGAATGATCTCCATTCTCGAAATGATGCATTGCCTCCCTGCTTGCCTGTCTGTCTGTCTGTCTGTCTGTCTGTCTGCTTGTGTGTCTGTTTGTGTGTCTGTTTGTGTGTCTGTTTGCGTGTCTGTCTGTCTGTCTGTCTGTCTGTCTGTCTGTCTGTCTGTCTGTCTGCCTGTGTTTCTGTCTGCCTGTGTTTCTGTCTGTCTGTCCGTCTGTCCGTCTGTCTGTCTGTCCGTCTCTCCGTCTGTCCGTCTGTCCGTCTGTCCGTCTGTCCGTCTGTCCGTCTGTCCGTCTGTCTGTCTGTCTGTCTGTCTGTCTGTCTGTCCGTCTGTTTGTGTGTCTGTTTGTGTGTCTGTCTGTGTGTCTGTCGGTGTGTCTGTGTGTCTGTGTGTCTGTCTGTCTGTCTGTCTGTCTGTCTGTCTGTCTGTCTGTCTGTCTGTCGATCTGTCTGTCTGTCTGTCTGTCTGTGTGTCTGTGTGTCTGTGTGTCTGTCTGTCTGTCTGTCTGCCTGTGTTTCTGTCTGTCTGTCTGTCTGTCTGCCGATGTTTCTGTCTGTCTGTCTGCCTGTGTTTCTGTCTGTCTGTCTGTCTGTCTGTCTGTCTGTCTCATTATCCCCCTGTTTGTTCTTTAGTCTCTGCATATATCTATCTGTCCATCTGACTGTGGGTGTCTCTGCGTGCCCGACCATTTGAGGCACACCGGTCCCGAAGAGTCTCTCAGCGCTCTGAGACCTTCTGGATCTTCTCAGAGAGAGCGCTTGGGTCCCTGAACAAAAAAGCAGAAGAGGAGAGGAGGAGCGGACAGGAGAAAAGGAGCCGAATCCAGTGCCTAGGTCTGAGACGTTCCGACCAAAAACAAAAAAATACGACATGGACACTTGAACCAGGACAACCTCAAATCTCTACAAGAAGGGCCTTTCTACGTCCCAAGAAAAGCCGATCACCGAACATAGAAGTCATGCAAGTGAGCAACATACGCCGATTCTTGAGCCAGATGGAGCATGCCGTGAATGGACATACATGCCTACCCAAAAGTCAGTTTTGGAGACGCATACACACTAAAACACTCGTAACCTACCAGGCAAAAGAGCCCCCTTTCCATTTCCGTTTCGTGTTTCCATTTCTCTCGCCAGGGGCAACGACGCAGTGCACCCTCCGATCCTCTTTTCTTCATCAAAAATCAGAATCTTCTGCAAGTCAGTGATCACACTCGCCAGCTCTACCGCTCTGTGGCAGCTCAACGAGATTCTCTGAAGACGGTCTGCTGGCGTGATGAGAGGTGTGATAAGTTCCTTGAAGATAGACACCGGATTGAACGTCGGAACAAAAAAGAGAATATCTGCAAACAAACGACATCAGGCAGAAGGTGCAAGACGCTTTCCAAATAACCCCCAAAAAAGAACTTTACAGAGGCACAGGACCCTCTGCGTGGTTCAAACCAGTCTCTGTCTGCTGCCAGATATTCTCTCTGACGTCGAGGCTTGTCACTTTGGAACATGTCGTAGGGGGAGGAAAGAAAAGCAAATAGCCACCTGTGGTCACGTCTCCGACAGAGTTCTTTCTGTAGCCAGTCACAAAAGCAGATAGACAGACACACAGACTCACACGACAAGAGCAAGCCAAAGTCTTACTGTGTTCGACATGAAACATGAGTAACCAAAAAGCAAGGAAACAAATAAAATGTTCAGACTGGGCACAATCTTTCCGTCAAGCAAATCCGCACAAATTGCGGATGCGCAGAGAACCGTTCGGTGTGCGGGACGTTTAGTGACCCCGCTTTTGAAAAGCGGGAAAGAAAAGGCATCGGGGGGATACTGCTGACGCTCTATGGCACCTCAACACTCCCATCCGTTCCTACACGGAAGCAATGGATGTCAGAGGAAGCCAAAACCATTCCTTCAACCGATTGCAAAAAGATGCACAACACTAAGTCCCCACTTCAACCAAGAGCGGTCAGAAAAAAGGAAAATGAAAACTGGCACTTCGACGTGTGAGCTTCAGACCCACCAACCAACCAACCTACGGTATCGTCAGTGGAGTTCACTTCTGCAATGAGGTCGAGTGGAATTTCGAATTTTTTTCGTTCCCTCTCCATGACGATCTGTTCTGCCTCGTCTTCTGCCTCAAGTCCGGATGACACAGAGCAAATCAAGAGTCTCTTCGCCTTCAGGCAAACCAACAAAGGGGATCCATGGGGAAGCGGATCGAATCTGCAACCTGAGGGAACCTGTCCCCTCACAACTTTGGCCTTCACCCCCACCGTGACGATTTGCGTTCCTCCATCTCCCCGGAGACTGGCTCGGAAACAACTCGCACCATACTGCACGGAAAAGGAACACGCGTTCTGATTTGAGAATCGTTATTTCAAAAACGAATCAGATGGATAAAAACAAAATCAACCGATAACGAACCCCAACCCCTTTCAAGTATCATCATTATAGGAGAGCAATGAAGAAGAGTCACACGACACCGCCGCGCCTACCCTATCCGTCTTCGTAAGACACTGCCTTCACGACAACTTCCTCCATTTTTTCCTTCGAACCACAAAAGAGCGCTAAAGCCTCTTGAAGTAGAGCCTCGGAGTACTACACAAATCCAAACACGTGAGAGAGAGAGAGAGAGAGACCGGACCCCAGATACTTTCAACAAAACCCCACGCAACTTTTCGCATGTCGGACCAGACCACCATGAAAACAAGTTGCTCTGTAGATCCTCACAAAAAACAACTCAACTTGCCTGGGGCTTGACTGCCAGTGTGCTCATAAACGCCTTTGTTGCTGTCTCCGGCTTGACTCCTTTCTTGAGGCTCAGGTCTACTGCATTCCTCAGGAGGGCCTGCAGCTCTCCCAGCTTTCTGCTCCTTTGATTTGGCCCCTCCGGGAGGAGGTGACGGGGGAAGAATGAGTTGATGCACAGAGAGACGGCGTGACGAGTCCTCGGATCTCTGTATGCAATCACATCCATTCACTCGATTCACGACGGAGGGATGAATGAATGATTCTTCTCGTTTTATGTGTCTTGTCTTGTTTCTCTCAGAAACGTGATGGATGATTGAATGATTGACTCATAGAGACGCGGAATGGATGCAAGAAGGAGGAAAGGGAGTGAGGGGTTGCCAGGAAAGCGAGACCCAGTTGACACATCGTTGGTGTGAGACAGAATCATCCTACCCGTTATTCGGATTGTGCGGGCAACGAAACAAGGAAGAGATTGCGGTGATCAGTCTCTCAGAAATAATTCTTCTCTGTCCTCCTTTTTCTAAAGTCAGATATAAGCTACCGGCGGCCTCCATTATCGATGCCTCTCTTAGCTTGAGTGCTCGGCTGACCTTTCTTCCGTTGAAATAAGGAAGAGGGCGAACAGTTTAATCACCTGATCTTCAGCAACATTGCATTCGAACACGCCGCTGCAGTAATTCACTCATGTCATTTGTTCATCCATCCATCGATCGATAAGGCTCCAAGAAAATGACAGCACGAGAAAAAAAACGTATTCTGGAGAGAAGGAAAAAACGAATGCAGAGCCCCGCAGCGACGAGCCAAAGTTGAAACCAAGATATAGTCTTTACTGAAAGAATTGACCAGAGCCGCTTCCTGCCTGGCAGCTTCCAGGTCAAGATCAATTCATTCGTTATGACGGCAGCCGGAGAATGCGAAGCAATGCTGGTTGCTCCTCTCTCGGCTGACCTCCTCAGCTGCCACATACAGAAGTGCACGACCTCTGCCACCGCCTTCTCATCTCCTTTCTTTGCCATCTTCATCGTCTCTCCAGGAAGGTAACGGGGCCTGCAAAGAAAGCAAGAGCATTGATGACAGACAAGACAACTATCATACTTCCAAAAACGAATACACACACACAGACCTGTGGCACAAAGCAAAGGAATCTGGAGGAATGCATAGGAAGCACCGCAGAGAGACGAGGGGTCGGAAGAGAATACTCTATTGCGAAAAAAAAGGACGAGAGAAGAAAACAGCGTCGAAACGCAGCTTTCTTAATATCGCAACGAAAGGGAAAGGCAGACATACAGACTTCAAGAGAGAGAGCTGTTCAACAACAATCCTCAGTAGTCCTCCATCTGCACAAAATTTTCCGTCTGCAGAGTTCCTTACTCGTTCTCTATATTCTGGAAGCATACGCAGTAGAGCACATGCACAACGCACCTATAGACAAGCTCTGCCGGGACAAACCCCTCATGATCCCATCTGCAGATTGTTGACAAGGGAAGGAAAGGAATGATGGGAACCTGGAGAGATGATCGTTTGGTCAGAAGACTCGAAACACATTCGCTCTTCCTGTTCTGCTCATCGTTGTCACGCAGGAATGTTTCTCTCAGAATATCAAACATACGACAAACACAAACACCAACTTTTCCCCCCAAACGAATACAGTCGGGCTTTTACCGGGTTGCAAAATCCCTCCCTTCCCCTTCCCTTCGCACCGTGCAAATGCAGAGAGCAGGTCTGCATCAGGAGGCGCCCAATCCTCCGCCTCCCTCATCTGCCAGGTGAACAGACTCATCAGGTCGTCCCTGTCGATCCCCGTCGGGTCAAACAGATCACGGCATCTGAAGACATGTGAATCGGCAGAGACACACAGAAGACAGATGCTCTTTGTTTCTGTCTGTATTTCTTTCTACTGCCTGATTCTTTTTGTTTTTTCCTTTTCTTACTTCCTGCCGTCCGGTTTCTTTCTTCGACGGACAAAGAGGCCGTGTGGTTCTTTCTGTCATTTCTGCAATTCTTCTGTTTTTGTGTTTCTTGCATGGACGCGCCCTCCATAGCCTTTTTTCCAATGCATAGACAGGCACACCAAATAGTACTGACACGCGAATGCGCACAGAGGGAGATCAAAGGAAAAGATGATGAGATCAGGCGAAGGAAAGAAAGCACATAAGAGAAACCCGTTCAAAGAGTATGTGTATTGAGCATGACTGTGCTGCCTGTCATTTTCTCCAGTATTTGGACACTTATCGAAAAGAAAGGAGTTTTTGTTGCAACCCCCCACAGACCGAAAAATCCCGTAGCAAAATTTCAGTTCTTCAGGTACGTCTTCGGTATTCCCCTCGACTTCCCTCAGGATGGAAGACACCTGAAAGTACACGCACAGAGAGAAAAAGAGAAAGAGGGATTCAGACGGTGGAGAGAAGCCCTCAGTGAAACTTTCTCATCACACATCGAGAGCTTGTTTGTTCAACGGAGGGCAACTCAACTGCAGTTTCGGTAGACGTTTCCTTTGTGGATCTGAACGAGAAGAGCAAAAAGAGACAACACCCAAAAGTCGGTCACGAGAATCTATTTACTTGCGTTTTCTCTAATGATCCAGCACCAGATACACAAAAACGAAACAGAAACACAATGCGTAAAAAGAGAGAATAACAGTACTTGCATGGAAGAACAAGCAAAGGGACGTTTGAGACTAACCGGACTGCCCAGAGAGTACGAGAGACTCAGTTTGAGAGGCTTTGGGTTTCTCAGGACCCTCACATCCAGCCGTATACTTGAAACCGTTACTTTGGCACTCGGCAGAACTCCGCTTTTCATTTCATGCAACGACGGAGGATGTCGTGGAAGAGGGGGTGCCTTCGAGTCTGTGTTGTCTGCTTTCTCTCCATGCCGAGATGCCTTCTGCTTCTCCCAACAACGAAGAAGCTCTGTGCACCTCTCGCACGCCGCTGTCTTCCAGCAGCCCTGGGGACGGGAAGCTTCGACATCCCTGAGTGTGTGCCTGACCTGCATGAGTGAGTGATGGTGGACAGGGGGGGGGGAAATAGTTGAGGGGAGATCAAGGCGCGAATCTTCATCTTCAGGTGGTGCGCGTGTCCGTCCTTTCATAATAAGTCTCTCACGTAGCGCACAGGAGGAGTGACTTTTGTGATCCACTCCCGTCTCCAACCTTCCCTCCAATGGAAGGCGATGCGAATATGAACAAGGAGAAAATTTGAAGGAAAGTCAGCGACGGACAGAAAAGACTACCACATTTGAAAAGAGGGAAAATCGCCAACCGAGCAGCCACCCAAACAGATTACCAAAGCTTTCGTCCGCCCCATGGGTGATTGATTTGTTAGTGGATGAGTATTCCAGGGGACGTAAGGGCTTCGTGCCACTAATGCAGTTCCCTCACGGCACAAGCAACCAGAAAGAGATAGAAGGGTGTCAGTAAGATTTTATGCAAGCCCACACACAGTCTGTTCTGTCTACTCACACAAGGAATCAGTCGAGCAGAAGGCCACGCTGTCCTCAAGAGAGCCTCCAGAAGTCTCAGCAGACTCTCTTCGCCTCTCCTGTTGCCATTCGACCGCAGCTGTTTCAACACCTGCATGCAGGGAGAAAGCACAAACCAATCAAAAAAGAAAAAGAAAAGCCACTCCAATCACGAAATTAGTGGGTCTCCAGTTCAGCGTTGCCTTCTGGTTCGCTGCTTTGCTTTGCTTCCGCTGATGAAGAAACAGATGAACATCTTGCAACAGTCCCCATTTTTCTTTCTCTATGCCTCATTCAAACTTGGAAAACTAGATCAACTCACTCACCCACCTGAACGTACACTTCCTCCACAAGACGAGCGGCCTCCTCCGGGTCCGAGCGGCCCAAAAATCTCTGCAATCAACAACAGTAGGGGGGGGGGGGTGGACCAAATGAGCGTGAATGCCTTGAATCACATACAGAGTACCAGAGCAGGGTGATCCCGACATCTCAAGCAACTGAAATAAATCGTTCTCCCAGAAATATTTTAAAGTAACTAAATGCGAAGAAAACAACTCACCACTCTGTCCACAAATTTACACATGTGGTCGTGCCAGTTGAGTTCATCGTCCGTCGGTTTTGCCTCGTATGCAACGGAATTGAAATCGGTCCTCTTCAGACGGTCTCTCTTTGCCTTCTTGTCACCGCCCGCAATGAGCACCAGCGAGAAGAGCTCAACAGCTGCGACCTCTGCCTCAGCGCCAAGCACCGTGAGAGCCTGGGTGATGTCTGCTTTTGTGTGCTTTGTCGTGCTGCAAGGTCAGAAAGGGAGAGAGAGAGAGAGAGAGTGAATTGGCAGAAAAACCTCAAAGAAAAAGGGGGGGGGGTTCGATTCCGGCCCCCCCTGCGTGATCTCGAAGGCTGCTTGCTGTTATGAATATGCCCTCTCCGCACATCTATCACTCGTCTGGGCAAAAACAAAAGAGACAGCGGGACTGGGTCCAAAAATGAAGAAACACACAGAGAAACACATAAGAAAGAAAGAAAGAAAGAAAGAAAGAAACAAAGAAAGAAAGAAAGAAAGAAAGAAAGAAAGAAAGAAAGAATAAAAAGAAGAAAGGAAAAAAAAGAAAGAAAGAAAGAAAGAAAGAAATACAGAAAGAAAGAAAAAAAAAAGGAGAGGAGAGGAGAGAAGAGAGAAGAGAAGAGAAGAGAAGACCAAAAGACGACCCACCTAGGGTCTGAACGGTCCCGCAGGTCTGTGAAGTGATCCAGAGGCTGCAAAGAACAAGTTCACACGCGCCAAATCATGCATGTAGGTTCAAATGTATGCGTGTACCTACGCTTGTTGGGGTCTGGAGAGTGTTGAGAGCACACAGGAGAGAGTTTTTCCCAAAATGATGCTTCCCTTCCTTTTTCTCCCTTCGCTGCCCGATTTCACTCTAAAACCGACTGACTTCTGTCTTCTCTTCAGTCTCCGCTTGTCCTCTGTCCCCTCCCATCTCTGCGGTGTCTCTACCAAGCATCCACATCACTCGACGAATGTCATTCGACCACCAGGGGGCAACCCAGCCGTTCCACTGCCCTGTGTCCACCCCATATTGCCACCTGAGAACTTGACGTCCTGTCATCAGTCGACGCTTCAGACCCTCCGTGAGGATACCCATGGGGCTTCCTGTTGCTCGGATGATCTCGTCATTCTCCGGGGAGGCCCCAAACGCATACTCCGGGGACCTCAAAGAGAGCAGAGACGAGAACAAACGGGAGAAAGGGGGGGCGTTCTCCCCTGTCTCCCCATTCGACTCCGTCTCAAACAGAGGGCTTAGGAGACACGCAGTTCGAAGGTGCGCAGACCTCAGATAAGGATGATTGGTCGAACGGAGATAGCTGCAGTTATACAAAAGACAGAGAAGGAAGAAAAGAAGAGAAGCTCTGTAAAGAAGTAGACGGGCAAGTCAGTACGCGCCTGCATGCATCTGTCACCCGGGCGGCAACATCCACTCGAAGGCGGGTGCATGTGTAGATAGAATTGTCATTGCGGAGCCAAAACACCTAACGATATTCTCCATCAGCCAGACAGCATCATCATCTCCGGGCCGTTCCTCACCTAGCCCGTTCCGCTGAATGGCAAAAACTTATTGGTTTCTTTTCCGTCACCTCTGGCAGCCGTGCAGAAAGAACAAGCCCTATCCCGCACTCACCCGTGGCACACGTTCAGCATTGCCTCCAAGGAAGCAGGAGAGGTCCTGCATGAATGAGGGCAACAAAGGACGGAGGACTAGCGGATGTGTCATCTTGAAGTCGCTTATCGGACTCTCACTCACAACCATTTCAAAAGTGGTCGTCTGAATTCTATCGTGGTGTCTCAGGGTGCGGGTTCCTTGAAGGGACTCGACTGGTTCTTTGAAAGGGCAGCCGGATCGGAGTTCACAGCATCGAAGAGAACGAAGAGAGCAGGAGGCATAAATCGATTGTGCAAGACGCTTTCTTGTTTGCTTGTCTGTCTTTTGGAGAGAACATAAAGTTTCTTCTGTGTTGGACTTACCGACATGAGCGCGTGTATCTTCCTTTTCTCTGTGTATTTAAAAAACTGACCGCACGAGTGTTGAGTAGAGACAGTTCCAAGAGACCCCAAAGGGCATCAGAAAGTCCAGAGAGATCTGCAGGACCAATGGTGGATGTGTGGGTTCGATTCATCGTTTTGTGAGACACTTCCGTGCAGATGCACACTTGATTGCAGTGCCTCCCTACAGAGAGGGTGCGGACTCTACAGAGGGTGTGCATGGGCGCAGGAAAAAAAGGGGGCAGAGATATGCAGCTTTGCACATGTGGCGAAACCCTCCAACCAGGCTTCAATCGAGCAGAAGGAAAGGCAGGCAGGGCAGGCAAGCAGACTCTCTCATGGATCTCAAAAGGAGGAAGGAACTTTCCCATCACGTTTTCTGGCTGGCTGGCTGGCTGGCTGGCCGGCTGGCTGACCCACTGACCGTGGAGTCCAATTCGAGCCTCCCGATTTTCTGTTTGACCTGTTCTTGTGCTAGGCCTCTGAACAGCTTTGTCTGGAGAGTCCCAAAGATGTCCAGCTTTCTTCCTCCCCTTCTTTCCAACACTTGGGTGTACCCTGATATTCTTTCTCTGCTCGCATGAAGCACAAAGCAAAGAGGTGTGGAACGCAAACAGGGTCCAGTCGAGAAATTTGTTTGTCTCTTTCTCTATAACCTCTATCCATTGTCTCATTTCTCTCTGCACAATCCAGATCCAAAGCCGTCATGCACGATACATGCATGTTCTCGGAAAGCATGGAGCGATGATGGCAACATCAAACGGAGGAGAGGAACACAGATCTTCGGACGAGGAAGAGAGCTGCATTCCTTTTGCTGCATCCGCTGAAGAAGCTGTATCCAGAAAGACTTACACGAAAAATAAAAGACCATTTTTACAAGGTCGAAAGAAAATGTGGTTTTCTGAATGGAGTCGCTGACCTTGTTGTAGCGTGTTCCAAGTTTTCGGATCTGCTGTTCAGGATGTCCTCTGCATCCTTTGCTGTCGTCATCACTGCCCTGCAAAATCACGACAAAAACAAGCAAGCAACCAAATATTCGCTTCAAGGAAGAGTATCCAGGCTCCTCTGGCACAAATGGATCGAAGGACAGACACACCAGACAAAGGTAGAAGGAGGGATGAAATCAATTGATCAAGATGTTTCGATCAGATAGAGACGGTCGGTCTCCAGACAGACTTTGCGTTCTCCAGATTCATCTCCAGAAGGCGTGGGTGGGGCATGGGCACTCTTCTTCCGAGAGCAACCAGGTCAGTGAGCTCGCTCAGACCTGTGGCTCCTTCAATTTTCTCTGCAATCTCTAGTGCTCTGTCTGAAAGCATCCTCTCCTGCTCTTCCCGTTCTATCCTCTGTCTGTCTCCCTTCTCTTCAGCCTTCCTCTTTTCCGACTCCTTAGGCCACTTCAAAGTCAGAGAGTCTACAGTCGAATCGTATGGGAAGAGTCGAGTGAGATCCTGCAGACAGGAGCCCCAGACACAAGACAGGATTGACTCAAGCACAGATACCACTTTCCACTTTTAATGTTTGCATGCAAGAGGTCAACAGACGCACCAACAAGTTTCAGGACAGATCCAACGAGAAGTAAATACGCAGGAAACTTACCCGACTTGTCAAAACAAAAGCCTGCTTGACTGACCAACCGACCTGCAGCTGGCGTGCCCTTTCAAGCATCCCCACATCCATACATCCCAGACTCCGTCCCATGTCCCGAAAGAAGGCATACCACCTCCTCGACCCACACGCACCCCTAAGAATATCAGAGGGCGGCTGAATGGAACTCCCATCAGCCGAGGACGCCGCATCCGTCCCACCACTCTTTTCTCTTCCCCTGATCGACCCTCTACTCCTCTCTCCTCTTTTCGTCTCTGTTCTGTCCTCATCTTGCCATCCACCCTCCTTGTCGACCGTATCGATTCCCTTCCTTGTCCCCCCCTGTGTCCCATCTGCGCCCTCTTCATCTTCCGTCTCTTGTCCCTCCCCTGTTCTTCTTTTCACCTTCCCTTCCTCCCAATGGGGCGGGTTCAAAATGCTTGTTGCAACCCGCGCCTTCCATCTGCGCAACCGGAGGGAAAATTCATCCCACTCCGCCAGAGCCACGTCTTCCCCCCCCTTCAGTTTCTCTGCAGAGTCCAAAACGTCATCCATCTCAAACGCGTCATCGTCGCTCAGTCGGTCTCTATGTGTGCGACCAAGCTCGCTGTACACGGTGCTCTCTGACTGCCGCATCTGGGTGAAGCCCTTTGAGAACAGATGCTGATGACACTTGCTCATCACAAAAGTTCCCATCTGATTCCCCCCCACGTTCAGGTACAACAGACGAGGGGCAGAGCTGCACAACCCCACCAAAGACTGCCCCCCCATAGGGAGGATCTCGCAGTTCTCCAGAGACAGCTCTATCAGGTACGGGGCTCGGGAGAGAGCGTCACAAACCACACGTGTACCGTTCGCACGGAGAAAATTGCGGGACAACTTCAAAGACCGAAGCGACAGACTCGCACAGAGTCCGACAGAAAGCTGCGCGACTGCCACTTCCTGCACATACGCATTGAGAAGAGACAAGAACGCTTTCCATGTAATCACTTACATCCGACTGTACACTGTGTACATGAGTGAAGTCAGGGAAGCTTTTTGCCGGGTAAACACACACACAAACTCCTTCTGTTTCTAAGATGGCACAATCCGGTTGAACACACAACTCTACAACGACTGCCGCGCTGGGCTTTCCTCAATCATGCACACGAGCAAAGCTCGTATCATCTCCGTGAATGGAAACCACCTCCCTCGGTTTACGTACGCCTTGTTGGCTGACATCGAGTCCGTTATTTGAGAGGTCCAGCCCTCTGAGACAAGGAAGCCCTTCACTGAGGACAGAGGCCACTCCCCGCATGTGCCCCCTCTCCAGGCCGCTCCCAGAGAGGTTCAAGACCTGAAAGGACAGACAGAGGAAGGGGGGGTCTGTCATACAAGAAGATCAAATAGTGCGGCGACATGAACAAACTCGAACAGGGGGCGGAGTTTTAAAGTAACTTTTGGACAGCTCGCAGGCGAATGAATTTTGAGGATCAGACAACCAAACATCAATCAGCTGATCACACCTCGTTAGCTCTCCCTGTTGGCATGCGTTTTGTGTATCATCCGTCCATCCATTCGTCTCCCCCCCTCAAGCCCCGGTCTGCCTGCCTGGCTGCCTGCCTGCCTACCTGGAGCCGCCAGTCAGCCAGGATTAGTCTGCAAATGCGGTTGCACTCTGGAGCCTTCACACTCCGGCCGCTGAGGTCCAGCACCGGGAGCCTGCCCATGAGCATGTCATGGTAGTCCAATACACCCGGGTGGGGGTTCTGCCCGGCATCTCCCACCTGCACCAATACAATCACGTGCACGTCCGTTTGCTCAAACTCTAAAGAGAAAAAAGACACTAGAAAAGAGTGGAGAGAAAGCGATACTAGCAAGCAAGACGTGAAGTGCGTACCCATCTTCGCAAATCTCCTGGCGCTTGCGCACAGGGAACGAGAGAGACAAAGAGAATGACAGAGAGAGAAATCGAAGGACTTGGCGAAAGAACTCGAAGACGCATGCTCTCCTGAAGATCGAGGTTAGGGAAAGCATTGTAACCAGACAAACTCAACGTGAATCTAAAAACCACGACTGTGATTAGAAGATAGAGTGCCCCTTCCGTGTTTCTTTTTCATGTAAAGAGGAAAAAGACAGTCAGCAGGCTCAGAATCACAACAGAATGGCATTTTTTCCCCTGACCCCATTCATATAAGTCCGGAAAGCGGCTGAAGCTTCAAGACAATAGAGCCAGGAGGACGCCTCATGTCTGGTGTGGAACGCCATGAATCTCCTTCTTTTGGTTTCCCCTCCTCCCTGCTCCTTCATCTGACACTCCAGTGCCACCTTCCGTCTTCCCTTGATCATCTCAAAGGTCCAAGCAAAGTTGAAACTCCAGCCTTCCAAGTCGAAGAAGTGAACAGGCTCCCAGTCAAAAGCCTGGGCCTCGTTTCCAGCAAAGATGAACAACTTCCCTCTCTGCAACACTGCGATGCGCAACACCCAACCGTCGTTCATTTGGTGACGTTCGAAAAACAACACATGACCCACTTTGCAAGGAGTCACGTGCTGGTCTGGGCAAGGAAGTCTCAGGGCAGAGTCGCGGAAGTCCATTGTGGTCGCCTGGGGCTCTAGTCCGCCTCCACCAGTTGCAGTCGTGTTGGACCTTGCAGGTGGTTGTTGTTTCTGCCCCGTGGAGTTCTGCCTTCCTCTGCTTTGACTTCCTTTCACTGTCCCAAAGCCGCTATCCTGTCTGCTCACTTGCGACTTTGGCGTTGCACCTCCAACTCCACTTGCCTGGCGACTGAACCCTCCTCCTCCTCTGCCTCCACTGGCGAAACTCGCCCCTCTACCTGGGGTTCCTGGGTTGCTCATGTTGGCCTCTTCTCTGGGAGGATTCGTTCTATCAACCGTATATGTTCAAGGTCGGCGACTCAGACTCTTATCGCAGAGAATTCATGCATGATCGATGTGTGTGTACCAGATGTCAAGGGAATTCAAACAAATGTCAAGATCCTTCTCTGCATACATGTGAGTCTTCTGCAATTCCATTCCTTTTGATGTTGGACTTTGCAACATATTTGTTCTCTCCATCGAGCAACTGACAGGCGAACAATCGATGCATACGTGTGAAGCTAGCCATGGCAATGGAGGGACACTTAAGGTCAGAAGATTATCGCTCCATTCTGCTTGCAAGTTCGTCTGACGTATATGTTACTGTACGTACGTCGTCAAATCGACGTCGAAAAATACGTCTTCATACGTACAGCTTCAATGCGGCGCGATGTTGCAATGTGTTGCATGTTGCACGAGCATGCATGCATGCATGCCGTCCATGTTGCAGTGTGTTGCTCACGCACCTCATGCATTCCAATACACGCCCGGAGAGGCGATAAAAGAGACATGCATTCATGCAGCTACCAGCACGCATGAGCCCGAAGCATGCCCGAAGCTTAAGTTATAAAATTTGAGTCATTTTGAGTCTCCGCAGGCATCCTCAACTCCAAGCTCTGACAAATGTCATGCAAGGTTACACCGGCTTTCGATCTCTTAGGTACATCTCGGCAGGTTAATCCATCCTTCTTATGGATTGCGTGGCGCAGAGCAGTGTCACACGAGGCTGAGTGAGCGACAACGCAGTGTGGAGGTTTTTCATTGAACCGTCTTTCAGCTTCTTTGTACGGCAGCTGCCTTTCAACAGTATGGAGGGGGAATTGAGTGACCACGAGGTGCCTCTCTCTAACCTTCCAGTCAGCGCTGCAGCACGAGGCTCTACAGACTCGTCTCAATTTCAGCAAGAGGGCAAGTCAAACGCTTTCGAATCTTCAGTCTGCGCACAAGAAAACAAGGCCGGGGGCGCACCTTCGCTCGAAAGCCAGCCTCGACCCACAGGCGGGAAGACGAATGTAGAAAAGCTGTACAAAACCGATCTATATGCTCAAGTTGAGAAGGAATTTATTCCCGAGGGTGTGCTTGAAAGGGAATCCTTCAAGACTTTGAGAGAGGCCGTTGTGAAATTCCTTGTCTCTCGCTCCCGGGCGGATGCGGTTCAGGCGAACAGCCCCCATATGGGAGACATAGCTGGCTTGGCTTGTGCCGTGGGTCGCACGGCCGCAGACTCCGAGACAATTTCCCCGCAGTTGTTGCTGTCAAGGTCGATAGAAATTCTCTCAGTGACGTCCGTTCTTTCCTACGCTCTCGACCTTTTTGACAAGTGGTCCAGATACTCCGCGGAGTGTTTTGAGAAGGAAGGTGACGAATTTTATTGTGCAATCGTGGGTATGAAGCTGCTAGCTGCATTGATGGTGGGGAACGACGGACTCCGTACGATGGTCTGGAAGTGTGCCCGTTTCAGACGTGCACTGAGACAAGCGCTCCTGAAATTGCGCATTACTCGAGAGAAGGCTTGGTTGAGGTATCTTTCCTTTGGAGAGCTTCTCGGTGAACTCCAGATTTCTGGTGGTGCTCACTTTTCCATTACTGAGGAAAGCATTGTTGATCTCAACCATGAGAAATCAGACGAAAAGGGAGAGGGGGGCAGGGAAGGAGAAATGAGACCAATAGACGTTTCTCACCTTCTGCGTGCGTCTTTCTGGTACGTGAAAGCTTCACTGGATGAAGTTCCACCGAGACTGCAAGAGAGCAGAGCCCTTTTTTATCGCTGGACGGCGGAATCGAGCCGTTTGAGAAACTTGTGCTTCATAAGGGAATTCACGAATGCAGCATGCAGAGCATTTGCCGATAAAGATGCCAACGAGGATGCCCTAGAGCTCTTCAAGATGGCGACATCGGGGTGGGTGGAGGAAGCAGAGCAGACTTCTGCTGCTCAGAAGAAGAATCTTGCAGCAGGGCGACTTTTGGCTATTCAGTGCACTGTATCGAATTCTGCAGTCGCGAAGTATGTTGAGAAAAAGAAAGTGAAGATTTTGGTAGAAATGCAAAGAATAGTCCAAGACCTTCCTGATGAAGAATCGAGAGGTGTAGATTTCGAATTCTTCGTAGCATGGCTGGAAGCCGCCACCCTGCGCTCCCAAGTCAATATGGACCAATGCGTCTGGTACAGGAAATTTCTGCCTGCTATTGATTTGAAGAAGGTTCCACTTGCGGAGCTCTTCTCAAACTTCCAACGCCTCGTTGAGGCCGGCCTAGAGGCAAATCGAGGTCAGACGACACCCAAACAGGGGGGGCAGCAGGATGTGTGCAGCCGCATTGAGTCAGATTTGAAGTTCGCGTCTTATCAGCCACGCAGGGGGGGGGGGGAAATGATTCCCGCCTCCTGCGCAGTATGCGGAGAGCGCGTTCGGGCGTTCATGTACTGCGGAGTGTGTAAGTTGGTTGCGTATTGTGGGAAGGAGTGCCAGAAGAAAGACTGGAAGAGGAAGCCGGGGGGGCACAAGGACAGATGCGCACTCCTGAAAACAAGCGTGACCGATCTTCTCCTGAAAGATGGCGGGGATGGAGAGGGACTCGCCCCAGTGGCTGCAGGAGGTGGCATCCAATTAAAGGCATTGCACCACCTTCTCCACGCAAAAGGGAATTCTGACACGAGTCGTCACTTATGTTCCGGCCACCAGACCCCATGATCAACTTAATTAATTTATGAATAATCTTAAAGTCTCACGTACACTAGGCTTCCCATATCAAAAGAAAAAAAAAAAAATTGGGCTAAAAACCTAATTAGTTTTTTTTTTTTTAATTTTCTAGAACAACACCTGAACAACTGTTATTTGGGGTGTTGCACAATGCACAACTAGATGTACAAGTGTTGTTTAGAAAAACAAAAAAAAAAAGAAAAAAAAAATTAAAAATCGATTTTAGACAATTACTTTTACACTGTCCACATAAGAGTAACGGCTCTAGAATAGTAACGAGGCAGCCATGAGGCCGCCGAGTTACGGTATTTTAGTAACTGAAGCTTTAAAATGGTGAATTATGGAAAAAACAGTAACGCAGCATGCTGATAATAGCCTGATATACGATTATTCAGTTATGGATATCAAATACTAGGAAAAAGACTGAATTCAATCTGTTTAAGACTTGCTTTTTAACATTTATAGCTACCTTTACATTCAAAAGTTTGATAAAACAATATAAAAGATCGATACTATAAGCCTTTTCCATCCCCTCCCCTCCTTTGTGCTCTTCTTTAACTG